>ML664188.1:3037247-3283782 GCA_007570785.1 Antilocapra americana | reverse complement strand
CCATGAAGTGATGGGACTGGATGCCATGATCTTAGTTTTCTGAATGTTGAGCTTTAAGCCAACTTTTTCACTCTCCTCTTTCACTTTCATCAAGAGGCTCTTTAGTTCTTCTTCACTTTCTGCCATAAAGGTGGTGTCATCTGAATATGTGAGGTTATTGATTTTTCTCCTGGCAATCTTGATTCCAGCTTGTGCTTCCTCCAGCCCAGCGTTTCTCATAATGTACTCTGCATGTAAGTTAAATAAGCAGGGTGACAATATACAGCCTTGACGTGCTCCTTTTCCTATTTGGAACCAGTCTGCTGTTCCACGTCCAGTTCTAACTGTTGCTCCCTGACTCAAGGTCTTTTTTTTTTTTTTTTGATATTTGGCTGCACAAGGTCTGCACTAGTTGTGGCATGCAAACTCTGAGTTGTGGCTTTTGGAATCTGGTTCCCTGACCAGGGATTGAACCCAGGACCCCCTGTCTTGGGAGCATGGAGTCTTAGCCACTGGACCACCAGGGAAATCCCAGGGACCTTCTTCCGAAGGTGCTTCTGGAAGTTCTCTCAGCAAGGATTTCTGAACAGTAAATACTTAGAGCCTTTGTTTGAAATATCTTTATTTCACTGTCTGCTTTCACAGCTAGTTGAGCTGGTACGGTACTTTCAGTAGCCCTCACTTCTCAGCACCTGAAGATGTTGTCTGGATTCAGTTGTTGCTTTTCAGAAACTGCCTCTGCCCCACATTCTGCCTTCCTGGACCTTGAGTCCTCACAAGTTGCTTCTGGTTCCTCTGGGCCATTTGAGGAATCTCCAGATGGGACTCTCCCAAGGATGAAGCTGTTGGCATCCTACATTGTCCCAATTTCTGGGGCAGTCAGTCCTCAGAGCTGTCTGCCATTGAAGGAGGAAACAGACAGAACAGGCTCCGGATAGAAAAGCCCCAGGGCTCGTACCTAGACTCTCTGTCGACTGAAAGAATACTCTAATGGTCTGTGTAACCCAATAGAATCATCAATTCTATTATGCTTTTTGGGGTATGACCACAGGCCTATTGAAAATTGTCCACTGTGAACTACTTAGGCTTAAGGCATATGAATCATGGTTTAACTTTGATTGTATCTTTCTTTTCCTTTGTTCAGACTAGTTTCAGGGAATTTGGGGAAGTGGGTTTGGGCACGTACACTTAGGGTATATAAGGTTTTCACAAAAACTGGTCAGTGTCCTTGGCTAAGAGGAGCCCCTGCCTTGGGCCCGCTGGTGTAATAAACTGCACTCCGCTATCTGCATCGTCCTTCTGAGTGAGTTTGTTTCCCGGAATGCGTGGCTACACCGCCATCACCCCGCTCACAAAGTACCCCACCTCTCTGCCCTCTGCGGTCCTGCGGCCTCTCTCCTCCTGTGTGACTGTCCCCTCTCCTGCTCCCTTCTCCAGATTCCCTTCTTCCTCCTGACTCTCCACCTCCTGCCTAGCTTCAGCTTCACCCTTGCCTCCCACTGCCCACTGCCTCTGCCCTGGTCCAGCCGCCAGTTCCCTGCACTGCACATCTACAACCCTTCCTGAGAGTTCTCCACATGATAATTTTACTCCTTCCAGTCCTTTCCCAGGCTGTGGCCTGACAGATGCTTCTAATGTGCAAATCGGATGCTGCCACCCTCCTCGTTTTCTCCCAGTCAAGCTCCATCACCTGACTGAGGGGCTCTACAGTGATGGGCCATTCTCACTTCCTGGTTCCCTCTTCCCCACCTCAAACCAAGGACTCCTTCCAAGTCTCCCACAGGAAGCTGGTGGGAAACAATTTTATCTGCAAACAAACATGATCAGATAAGCCCAAAGCAGCTACATTGGCTCTTTGTCATACACCACAGTCTATTGCAGGTAAATGTAAAACCCCTCTGGCTGGGTGAAATGCTGAACATTGTATTGTATTTTGGTTTCTTTGAACAAGGAGGCATTTTTTTTTAATTCAACTCTATATGTTTACATACAATAAAACTCATGTCTTTTAAGGGTGTAGGTTGATGAGCTCTGGCAAGTTACCTGTGTAACCACCACCACAGTCAAGGTATTTCAGAGCTCTTAATTCTATTCCATTTCTCTGTATGTTTATCCTTATGACAGTACCACACTTTCTTGCTTTCTATTGCATTGGAGTACGTTCTGAAATCAGGAAGAGTGAATCCTCCAACTTTGTTCTTTTTCGGGATTGTTTTGGGTACTTTGAATCCCTTGCAACCACATGTGACTTTTAAAATCAGCTTGTTAATTTCTGCAAAGAAGCCCTATGGAGTTCTGGTTGGGACTGTGTATTTGTGAAGAAGTGATATTCTTTTTGAAGTGTTTGGTGACAGTTAACCAATGAAATCATCTGGGCCTGGACTTTTCTGTGTGTGCAGGGTTGTTTTTGTTTTGTTTTGTTTTTAACCACAACACGCAGGCAGCTTGTGGGATCTTAGTTCCCTGGTTAGGATCAAACCTGGGCCCTTAGCAATGAAAGTGTGGAATCCTACCCACTGGACTGCCAGGGAATTGGTTTTGTTTTGATTACTAATTCAATCTCTACTTGTTATAGGTCTATTTACATTGTTTATTTTGTCTTGGGGGCTTCCCATGTGGCACTAACGGTAAAGATCCCACCTGCCAATGCAGGAGAGACATAAGAGATTCAGGTTCTGTCTCTGGGTGGGGAAGATTCCCTGGAGGAGGATGGCAACTCAGTGTTCTTGCCTGGAGAATCCCATGGACAGAGGAGCCTGGTGGGCTATGGTCCATAGGGTCGCAGAGTTGGACACAACTGAAGCAACTTAGCATGCACGCACATATGTCTTCTTGAGTCAATTTTGGGAGTTTGTATCATCTAAAAATTTGTTCATTTCACCTAAGTTATCCAGTCTATTGGCATAAATTACTTATAGTATTCTTTTATAATCTTTTTTTATTTCTATAAAGTCATTAATACAGTCCCTTTTTTCACTTTTGATTCTATTAATTTGAATCTTTTTTTCTTTTTCTTAGTCAACCCAGCTAAAAATTTTTCAAGTTTACTGATATTTTCAAAGAACGAGATTTTGGTTTCATTAATTTTTCTCTTTTGTTTTTCTATTTCATTAATTTCCACTTTTTTAAAAAAAGTTAAAATTTTAAAATCTTTTTCTGGTTTTGAGAAATAGACTTAATTTCTTTTGTTTCAGATGTACAACATAATAATTATATATATATATATCAAAATGATCACTGCGATAGTTCAGTTGTCATTCATCACCACTGTTATTCAGTTGCTAAGTCGTGCCTCTGTGACACCATGGACTGTAGCGCACCAGGTTCCTCTGACCTCCACTATCTCCTGGAATTTGCTCAGATTCATGCCCATTGAGTTGGTGATGCCATCCATCTCGTCCTCCGCTGCTCCTTTCTCCTCCTGCCTTCAATCCTTCCCAGGATCCGGGTCTTTTCCAATGAACTGACTCTCCGCATCAGGTGACCAGAGTATTGGAGCTTCAGCTTCAGCGTCAGTCCTTCTAATGAATATTTAGGGCTGATTTCCTTTAGGACTGACTGGTTTGATCTCCCTTCTCTCCAAGGGACTCTCAAGCATCTCTTCCAGCCCCACAATTTGAAAGCATCAGTTCTTTGCTGCTCAGCCTTCTTTCTGGTCCAACTCTCACATCTGTACACGCCTACTGGAAAAGCCAGAGCTTTGACTATGCGGACCCTTGTCAGCACAGTGATGTCTCTGCTTTCTAACATGCTGCTTAGGTTTGTCACCACTTGCCCACCAAGGAGCAGGCATCTTTGAATTTCATCGCTGGAGTCACTGTCCCCAGTGATTTTGGTGCCCAACAATATAACATCTGTCACTGCTTCCACTTTTACTCCTTATATTTGCCACAAAATGATGGGACTGAATGCTTTGATCTTTGTTTTTTTAATGTTGAGTTTCAAGGCAGCTTTTTCATTCTCCCCTTTCACCCTCATCAAGAGGCACTTGGTTCCTCTTCACATTCTGCCTTTAGAGTGGTATCAGCTATTCGTAAAGACTGCTCAGATAACCAGTTTACCTTCTTGCATTTCTTTTTCTTTGGGACAGCAAACCATTTTTTTCTTGTGACAAGAATTTTCAAGATCCATTCTCTTACCTATTTTCAAATATTCCATACAGTATTATAAACTATAGTCACCATGCTCTACAGTATCTCCCCATAGCTTATTAATTTTATAACTGGAAATCTGTACCTTTTGACCCCCTTCAATCAATTCTCCCACTTGCCACTCCCAATTGCCACTTTTATCTTTATTATTTCCTTCTTTCCACTTGCTATAGGCTTAGTTTTCTATTCTTTTTCTGATGTTTTAAGATAGAAGTTTAAGTTTTATATATATATATATATATATATATATATATATATTTCTTCTTCTTCTCTTTTGAGTGAGTAAATTAACTTTTTTTTGGCTATGCCACATGGCACATGGGATCTTTAGTTCCCCATCCACGGATCAAAACTATGCCTCCTGCAGTAGCAGTATGGAGTCTTAACCACTGAACAACCAGGGAAGTCCCTAAATGCTTTAATTATCAATTTTTAAGACTTAATACAAAGCACAATTCAAATACTTTCTAAAATGACATTTGGGTAACTGCCACAAAAAAACCCCATCATTGTTTAATAGCATTTTTTCCTGTTGCGTGACTTAAATCTCATAAAATAAGTAGAAAGAACACAACTGATGGTTTTATCCTGTGTAAGTCATCAAGAAACAAAGCATGGACCATTAGTAAGTAGCTCTTGGGATCATGCAGTGAGTTGAATGAGAAAGTTTCCTCTGAAGTCTTTGGATCTCCGTCAGTTAAAGTTTCTATTGTATTGGAGGGGAAGATACTACTAGTGGCAAAAGACAGCTGGACTTCCCTGGTGGTGCAGCCGACAGCAATCTGCCTGCCAATGCAGGGGCCATGGGTTCCATCCCAGCTCCGGGAAAATCCTACATGTCTGTGGAGTAATTAAGCGCATGCAGCACAGCTACTGAAGCCCACGCTCTAGAGACTGCACTCCACTACAGGAGAAACCAGTTCAATGAGGAGTCCGCACACCACAACAAAGAGTAGCCCCCGCTCGCCGCAACTAGAGAAAGCTCACGCACAGGAAGGAAGGCCCAGTGCAACCAAAACTAAATAAATAAATACATTTTTTAAATAAAAAAAAAGAAAAGAGAGAGAGACAGTTGGAGGGGTGACTTTTCAAAACCTACATGTATGCGTAATATGTACCTTTACATCAGCTGGTAAAGAATCCACCTGCAATGTGGGAGACCTGGGTTCCATCCCTGGGTGGGGAAGATCTCCTGGAGAAAAGAAAGGCCTCCCACTCCAGTATTTTGGCCTGGAGAATTCCATGGACTGTATAGTCCATGCGGTTGCAAAGAGTGAGACACAACTGAGCAACTTTCACTTTCACATTATCTATGTTTTTATAATGAAAAATATATAATTACACATATACAATGAAATTATATGCATACACATATGTAAGTATACATGTACTTATACATATATACATAATTTCCTATTTACAAAAGGAATTCACACTTATTGTGAAAACTTCAAACATCACATCTCAGAAATAAATATTTCGTTACGCTTATAAATTTGCCAATATTTCACTATTTTTTGATAAATAAAGACAGCAATTTTCTACTATCAACCTAAGACTATACAGGAGGACTCCCTGTAATCCTTGCATCCTAGAGGAAACCACTGGCATTCAGGATACATTCCGTCATGCTGCAGAGTATGTCTGTGCATGTTTAAGATTAGTGGAGTTATCACCACAACGACACCAGGTGGATAATTTTGCAACCTGCTTTTTAAGCACTTTGTAGAACAAAGCAGTTTTCAGTGGAAGGACTGTTGCTGAAGTTGAAGCTCCGATACTTTGGCCACCTGATGCAAAGAGCCAACTCATTGGCATAGACCCTAATACTGGGAAAGATTGAAGGCAAAAGGAAAAGGAGGTGGCAGAGGATGAGAGGATTAGGCAGCATCACCCACTCAATGGATATGAATTTGAGCAAACTCTGGGAGATAGCAGAGAACAGAGGAGCCTGGTGGGATACAGTCCTTGGGGTTGCAAAGAGTCAGATAGGACTTAGCCACTGAACAACAAGAGCAAAGCAAATCCTAGCACTGGTTGCGCCGTTTCCCCTCGCTGGAGCCTCAGTTTCCTTACTTGTAAAAGTTAAACTAATGATTCCGTTTCAGTTATTAATGTATTGACTCTCAGCTCCATATTTATCATGTTTGCCTTCTCTGTGAATATGAATCCAGGCCCTTCACATTTTTTTTTCCTTTGACAGATGGCAGAACGCTAAATTTTGCCAGTAGAGGGCGCGAACAGACACTGCTTGAGGTTTCACTTCCGGTTTTGAGGACCCAGCCTCCCCAGCTCAGCTTCCTGAGGCAGCTTTTGCAGCGCCGGGTCTCTGCGGTGCAGGTGGCCAGCAGCCCTTAGCCTGCAACCTGGGAGGAGTGGAACGCCTCTAGGAAGACTCTTCACGAACAGCTTTTCCCAGCATCGTAGAGGGTGGTTTTCCTGCAAGTTTCACGCGGCGTGCACAGCACTTGAGTAACTTCTCTACTATCCAATGAGGCCCAGCCATTCCCTCTCCAGCAGGTCTGGATCTCAGCCCAGCCCTGGGGATGGGAGCTGCTACTTATGTTTGCTATTCCTGTGCCCTTTAGAGTTCTCTTTACTTCTTATTAGTCAGTTCCTGGTTACCCCAACCCCCTGTGAATAATTCTTATATTAGACTTTAATATGTCTTATATGGGCTTCCCTTGTGGCTCAGCTGGTAAAGAATCCACCTGCAATGTGGGAGACCTGCGTTTGATCCCTAGGTTGGGAAGATCTCTTGGATAGGGAAAGTCTACTCCAGTATTCTGACCTGGAGAATTCCATGGATTGTATAGTCCATGGGGTCACAGAGTGTAAATAATATATATTTATTAAAATATAAGTAAATATAAATATAATAAATATATTTATTTAAAATAAATATATTTATAAAAATATAAATAATTCTTACAGAATTATAGACTTTAATATGTCTAACATATTACATATAACAAATATAATATGTATATACTATATACATAATATATGCTGTATATAATATATAAATATAATATAATAAAAGTATAAAGTATGTTTATAAGTATATATACTTGTATAAGTATATATAATATATAATTACTATATTATACATAATGTAATATTAATATATAAAGTATATAATATATGATTATATATTTTTATATAATATATATATATAAAGAGTTTAATATGTCTAAGAGGCTTCCCTGGTGGCTCAGATGGTAAAGCATCTGCCTACAATGTGGCAGAACCAGGTTTGATCCCTGAGTCAGGAAGATCCTATGGAGAAGGAAATGGCAACCCACTCCAGTACTCTTGCCTGGAAAATCCCATGGACGGAGGAGCCTGGTAGGCTACAGTCTATGGGGTCGCAAAGCGTTGGACACAACTGAGCAACTTCACTTCACTTCAATATGTCTAATAGATTATATTAGACATATTATATCTATTAATATACCTATTTATATATAACATATATAATATACAATATAATTATTATATATTTATAATAAAAACATTTATATTAATCTATAATTACATTATAAATTATAGAATTATGTATTCTATAATATATAATATATTAATAAATATATATAATTATATTAGACATATACCTATTAATATATAATATAGATATTACATATATTATATAATATCCATAATTATAGATGTTATATATGGAATATGGAATATATACATATTATATAATATATAATCAATATATTTATATTATATATTTTTATATATAATATATATGACATATAAAGTATATAACATAATACATTGATAGATATATAGGTATAGATATATAATAGATATATATTAATATATTTATTAATATCCCACACCTATGAACTTATTATATCTATTAATATATAATATAAACATTAATATGTCTAATATAAACAGCTAATAATTCTTTATATTAGACTTTTCCTGTTCAAATCACTTTGTGGGTTTTCTCTGGCACAGATTCCCTACACTGTTATAAAGATCAAATTGCAGGCAGATTCTTTACCAGCTGAGCCACCAGAGAAGCCCAAAAATATTGGAGTGGGTAGCCTATCCTTTCTCCAGCAGATCTTCCCAACCTAGGAGTCGAACTGGGGTCTCTTGCATTGCAAGCAGATTCTTAACCAGCTGAGCTACCTAGGAAGCCCAAGTAAATCTTATATTAGACTTTAAGTCTAATATAAACAGTTAATGATTCTTTATATTAGACTTTCCCTGTTCAAATCACTTTATTTTTTTTTTTTCTCTGACTGGCACAGATCCCCTACATTGTTATAAAGATCAGACGAGATCCTGCAGGGAGAGCTCCTAGCTCAGTGCCTGCTGGGCAGCGAGCACTCAGAAAACAGCTGTAATATCTCTACCACAAATATCATTTCTCCATGTCAGTACCTGTAGAGCAACCTCTTTCTTACCAACTACTGTTGTGGTTCTGTAGTATGGATGGAGTTGTGAATCACTCCATTCCTGATGGACATTTGGATTATTCCAGTTTTCCATGACTACAAACAGCCCTGTGGTAGCTCCACAGAAGAGCTGTAATTTATTGAGCTGCAGCAGTTACATATATTAACTTAGGAACCCTCCACAACATGCCTAGTGTATTAGGCCCCATGGCTGCTGTAATGAATTGCCACAACCTTCGCGGCTTAAAACAACACACGTTTATTATCTTACAGTCAGAAATCTAAAATGAAGGTGTGGGCAGGGCTTTGTCCTTCGAAGGCTGCAGAAGAGAATCTGTTTCCTTGTCTTTTTCAGCTTCTAGAGGCCACCTGTCTTCCTTGGCTCATGACCCCTTCCTCCTCTCACTGTGATCCTCCTGCCTCCCTCTTACAAGGACCCTTGTAACTACATCAGGTCAGCCCAGATAATCCAGTATACTCTCGCCATCTCCAGGCCCTTGATTTAATCAAAACAGTAAAGTCCCTTTGACTGTATAGGGAACATAGTCATGGGTTCCAGGGATCAGGATGTGGATATCTTTGAGTGGGAATTATTCAGCCTCCCACACCTATGAACTTGATACTACTATTCCACTCATTTGACAGGTGCGAAAACCAAGGAACAAGGAGAGTAATTAACTTGCCCAAAGTCACACAGCTCATAAGCAGCAGAGAGTTAGGATACAGGCAGTCTGGCTTGATAATCCAAGCTCTAGGATTATATAGCTTTGTTATAAATCTTCACATACCTGTATAAGCATTTGTGTAGGATATATTTCTAGAAATGGAATGACTGGGCAAATTGTTTAACAGTTATTGCAAATTCTTCCTCCACGACAGCTGTGCCAATTATTTCCCACCAGTAGTGCCTGAAATCCTGAATTGTTACTCACCCCAACTCTTGATGCTCTAGGGTCAGAATGTTACTTGAACACACAAAATCAAAGGATTTTTAATGCTTCTTATTGACTTAGGGACTGAAAAGTGTTTCTCTTCATGAGAGGAGAGGAGCATTCCTTACCTAATAGTAACCAAAAAATTAGAGTTAGAATAAAGATGCATCAATTTCCTGGAGAAAAGAAAATCATTTCGTTACCTTAAGGTACTGTAAGACTGCAAACACTGTCGTAACACTGATCATGAAGATCGGCTTCCTGTCTTCACCAAGACTTGAACGTTCTACCTTGTCAGAAGCACTGCTTCTGAGAGTTTTATTTTCCACCTAAATGGGCTGTTTTCATCTCCCATGTCATCTCTTGAAGATCTCTGGGTAATAAATCACTTCCTTCATTGAGCCTTTTCAATCACTCCCTTTTGGGGGGCGGGGCCACACAGGTGGCATGGAGGATCTTAGTTACACAGTCATGGATGGAATCTGTGGCTCCCAAAGTTAAAGCACGGAGTTTTAACCACTTGACCACCAGCGAAGTCCAATCACCCCCTCTTTATCTTGCATCCACGCCACACGTGTTATTTATAGCTTGCTTTTCAAGGTTTTCCATTTCCCTTCCCAGTGTATGGGACCAAATACTTCACTAACCCTAATGGCAAAAACTTAATATAGTTACTTTTAGAGTCTTCATTTTACAGAAGAGGAAATGGAGTGAAGCAACTGGTTCAAATTTCCACAGAAATGGGATTCAAACAGGCATCTGCCTAAAGATGCTCTTGCTTGACATCCTACTGTGTCACCTCTGGAGCAACTGGCCTCCTGGTATGCCCTTTAACCCCAGGCCTGCATGCCCTGGAACTTCCCTGGGTCATGGCTGAGCTTGCAGGGCTGCTTGCACTCGTCCTGGCAGGTGAGGGAGGCAGCCAGCGACACTCAAGTCCTGCTACTTCCTACTGCGTGAGCCTTCAGAGCCTCAGTTTCCTTAATGGGAACAACATTGGTCCCCCTCATAGGGCAGTAATGAGGAGCTGGTATTATCCCCATTTTGTAATCTATGAAATGGAGGGGTCACACTGTGAGGACAGGCTGTTCCCTTCCTAGGCTGCTAGCCTCTCTGTGCCAAGCTCCACTGGAGAAGCAGAGTTATAGAATCTGGGAGGCAAATCCTTTATCTGGCTCTTCTTTTGTAACTCTTCCTGTTGTCCCCTGTCCGTCCTGTTGTATCTCTTCGCTGTTCCGTGCACCGGGACTTCCAGATGCACCCCCACCCTGCCCCAGCTCAGTGGCCCTGCCCTTCCTGCTCTGGTTTCCTCTCTAAGTGAGGCCCCACGCATAGCACAGGACTAATGTTTGGCAGGTGCTAAGAGAATGTGCCACTAACTAAACAACACCACCAGACCCCTGTGTTGTTAAACCCTCCTCTGCAACTGTGATCTCTACCCCAAAGCATCACTCCACCCCAGCCTGCCACACTCCATCATTCCACAAACACAGTTCAGGCTTCAGTAGGGCAAAGTTCCAGACTCTGTATTCTGGTATTCAAGCCCCCTACCTACTCCCTTTTCATGACAAGATGCTTCCCACCCCCAACATTGCCAAGTCCATACTCACAATGTTGTCACCATCTTCCCAGGGAAGTCAGAAGAACCTCTAGTTAATATTTCTATTCTGCCCCAAGCAGCCAGCACTGTATCTGATCCTCCCTCTGAATGCCCTGCACAAGTATTTGGATGAGAAAAAGGACAAGTCTCTGCTGAGCAGCTGCTCTGTGTCAGGTAAGGCACCCCAGGTTATAGATGGGGGAACTGAGGCTCCCAGATAATGTGAGGCAGTGATGGGGGCTGGGCCAGGATTTGAACCTAGGAAATGGCAATCCACTCCAGTACTCTTGCCTGGAGAATTCCATAGACAGTGGAAGCTGGTGGGCTACAGTCCATGGGTTCACAACTAAGCGACTAATTTTGATCAGGTTTTTTTTTTTTTTTGATCTACTGACTTTAAGGGGTGTGTCCCTGGTGGCTCAGAGGGTAGAATCTGCCCGCAATGCAGGAAACCTGGGTTCAATCCCTGGGTTGGGAAAATCCCCTGTAGAAGAGATGGCAACTCACTCTGGTACTCTTGCCTGGAGAATTCCATGGACAGAGGAGCCAGGCAGGCTAGAGTCCACGGGGTCGCAAAGAGTGGGACACGACTGAGCCACTGAGCAACAGCAACTACGGACTTTGGCATCCCTTCCCCTTGAATCTGCTCCCAAGCGTATCCCAACCAGACATTTCCTAATCAATCTCAGAACTCTCATCCAGGCTCCATAGGGTGTGGCTGCAGGTCTGTCCCCAACTTTGAGTCCCCTGAGACCTTACCTTTGGAGGACCCCCTTGCCAGCCCAGTCACTCTTGGACACTGGACTCTGTCCAGCTAAGGAGCTAGGTCTCCATCAGTGTGAAAGGCATTTGAGCTGCTGATAGACCCTCTCTGCACAGGCACTGGGGGACCTGGAGGTGATGCTGGCCCTAGAGACAGAGAGCCAGGTCTGCTGGGCTCAAGCAAGCCCCTTGGCTTCTTCTGGACTTGCTGGGCTGTTCCTCTTCTACCTTTCTCCTTTCCTAGGTTCACTGCCTTTTCCCTCCCCAGGCTCCCTCCCTTGTCCCAGGGTTCCTAGACCTTCCTGGACCTTTGCTTCACTCTCTACTCCTCAACCACGCTCCTTTTCAGAGGTTCTGCTTCCTTGTGCCTCTCTCCTGGTCACTCCATCATTCCACCACACGATGCCTCACTGGATCCTAGAGGTGCCCACCGGCAGGTGGGTGCGAGAGTCGGCTTGGGGACAGTCGCCCTCCCCAAGTTTTTTCCCCACTGAACACTGCATCCTTTCATCTCTGTCTATCGGCTTCGCCTTCCATTTGTCTATCTCTGCTTCCTTGTCTCGGTTTCCCTATCCTCGTCTCTTCTCAGGCTCTCATCCTTGTATAACGCTGGGAGGTGGACTCTGTTACCATCCACATTTTAGACATAAGGACACAGAGGGGATGAGAGTTTAGGTGACCTGCCAAGGCGGCAGAGCTGGTAACTGGCTGCGCCCGACCAGTTGCGCCGAAGGTTGGTCTCCAGGCTGCCAGCCACGCTCGGACATCTACTCCGCCCACCGACCACGCCCACCAACACAAAGCCCCGCCCCATCCGGTCATGCCCCGCCCTCGCCCCGCCCCGCCCCGGCTCGGGCTGCCGGAGGAACCGGAGCTTAGGCGCCCGAGGCCGCCGCGGCGGCTGGGACGATGTGGTTCTTTGCCCGGGACCCGGTCCGGGATTTCCCGTTCGAGCTCAGCCCGGAACCCCCCGAGGGCAGTCCGCCGGGACCCTGGGTTCTGCACCGCGGCCGCAAGAAGGTGAGAGCGGCCTCGCTCTGCAGGCCGCGGCCGACCTCGGTCTCGCCTAGCTAGCGCCGCCGGCTCCGCCGCGTCGCGCCCGCCTGACGTGGCTGCGGAGCCTCTAGGACTACGGGCCGAGGGAGGGGGACGGGCAGTGTCGACGTGGCGGGCGGAAGGACCGAGGGACCCACAGGCGGACCCAACTAGGGTTACGTGGGCCGGGTTCAGTCTCCAAGGGCTGACTTGGGGAGAGACCCGGCCGGCGGTCCTTCCCTTCCAGCACTCAACCAACTCCGAGGACTATCTCGGAGGTGGAGGGGTCAGCAACCTGAGGCCACAACCTGAGGCCCCTCTGCCCTCCCCCAGGCCACAGGGAGCCCGGTGTCTATCTTCGTGTATGATGTGAAGCCCGGTGCCGAAGAGCAGACCCAGGTGGCCAAAGCTGCCTTCAAGCGCCTCAAAACTCTCCGGCACCCCAATATCCTTGCCTACATCGATGGGCTGGAGGTACCTACCTGCTGCTCAGTCTACCCCACCTCTGTCTCACTTTCTCCCAGTCCTGTCTTCTGTTTTCCTGTGGATTTCCAGCTCTTCTGCGCCAGCGCCCGCCCCCCCCCCATTTGACTTCGCCTTCTCTGCCCCTGTCCCCATCATGTCTCTCATCGATTCTTCCTCTCCCCCGATCCCTCCCTGGTACCCCGCGTTCCCTTCTTCAGACAGACAAATGCCTCCACGTAGTGACAGAGGCTGTGACCCCGCTGGGAGTATACCTCAAGGCGCGAGCGGAGGCCGGTGGCCTGAAGGAGCTGGAGCTCTCCTGGGGGCTACACCAGATTGTGGTGAGGTGGGGGGCAGTGGGGATGAGAGCAGGGGTGGGGGGCCCTGCAGCTACTGGGCTGTGATGGATCCTTCTGTCCCCAGAAAGCCCTCAGCTTCCTGGTCAACGACTGCAGCCTCATCCACAACAATGTCTGCATGGCCGCTGTGTTTGTGGACCGCGCTGGCGAGTGGAAGCTTGGGGGCCTGGACTTCATGTATTCAGCCCAGGGCAATGGTGGGGGACCTCCCCGCAAGGGGATCCCTGAGCTTGAGCAGTATGATCCCCCAGAGTTGGCTGATGGTAGTGGCAGAGCGGTCAGAGAGAAATGGTGGGTGACTGGGGGAGCCCACCCTGCCCTATTCTGGAAGCCTTCTGTAGCCTCAGGACCCCTAGACTAGCTGGCACTCCCTCCATCCTCTGCTGCTTGGCTTGGGAGGGAACCAGGGTCCTCAGGGTGGAGCCCACTCCTCGCTCGCAGGATCCTCAGGGAGGAAGGGCAGGATAAACACAGGCTTTGGGGTTAGGTGGTTCTGAATTTGAATGTTATGTCACCTGGGATGGATGTCCTTGCTTCTCTGAGCCTCAGTTTCCTTATCTGTCAGTTGGGACTAATGAAACCTGCTTCTTGAGGTTGATGGAGTGATCAGCTAAGGAATGCAGCCCAGGGTTTGCCATGCAGTGAGTGCCTGGTGCCCAGGGTAGGTTGGAGGCCTATGCTGGCAGGTAGCAGAGCCTTGAGCAGCTCTGGTCACTGTCTCAGGTCAGCTGACATGTGGCGTTTGGGCTGCCTCATTTGGGAAGTCTTCAATGGGCCCCTACCTCGAGCAGCAGCCCTGCGAAACCCTGGGAAGGTGAGTGTCTGACCCCTTCCCCACCCAGCCCCTCTCCCCCAGCCAACCAACCACTGCCCTGACCCTGACGCTTCTCCCACAGATCCCCAAATCACTGGTGCCCCATTACTGCGAACTGGTCGGAGCCAACCCCAAGGTGCGTCCCAACCCAGCCCGCTTCCTGCAGAACTGCCGAGCGCCTGGTGGCTTCATGAACAACCGCTTCGTGGAGACCAACCTCTTCCTGGAAGAGATTCAGGTGAGCCCCTTGCCTCACCCTGGGCTCTGGCCCTGCATTCCTCACCCCTGTGCACCTCCCCACTTTACAGGCTCCCTGATCATTAGACCCTTGGAGACAAGCACAGATGATAGAGTTAGGCTCTTTGGGTTCATACCCTGGCTCCAACTTACTTTTTTAAAATATTTGTCTGTTTATTTGGCTGGGCTGGGTCTCAGTTGTATCTTGCAGGATCTTCCATCTTCACTGTGGCATGCCAGATCTTTAGTTGTGGCATGTGGGATCTAGTTCCCTGACCAGGGATCAAACTCTGGCCCCCTGCATTGGGAGCTCTGAGTCTTAGCCACTGTACCATTAGGAAAATCCCTCCAGTTATTATTTATGTGCGCCTTCCCTTGGCTGATGTTCACTCCTATTAATAGTCCCTACTTCAGAGGAGCAGGGTGATGGGTCAGTGAGTCTGAAGTGCACAGCACAGCGTCTGGCACATAGTGGGTGCTTCATGAGTGCTCCGGGCACTCTGTTAACTGCACACATACGTTGCGGCCCTGGCCCTGATGTTGGCTGCGGGGTGGGGAGGAAGAGTCAGACCCAGACCCTTGCCCTCAAGGCTCTAGCATGGGGTGAATCATCCAGGTTTCCACTCTTGGGGACTCTCAGTGGGGGAAAGGGACAGAAAACACGTAAATGAGGAAACGCGCTTCCTGGATGCAGATAAGTGCTGGGAAGGAAAAGAGTGAGGGTGATGCCTAGGGAAGGGTTCTCTCAAGGGTGACGTTTGAGCTGTGACCTGATAGGTGTGAAGATGGGAGTCATGGGGATGGTAACTGGGGTAGAAAGTTCCAGGCAGAGGGAACCTCTTTATGAGGAGGGAGCCCTCAGCTTAGCCTCACTGAACCTCAGTTTCTGTATCTGTGTGGTGAGGATAATGGCGATATCTGCTGACCCACAGAGTTGTTGCAGGGAATGCAGAAGGGAGGCTCTCTCTGCCCTGGACACCCCCTGTCCCGGCCTTGTGTGGGGCCTAGAGAGGTGATGAAAGTCTGGAATGGGAGGAGTGACAGGGCTTCCATAGCCCTCGTTGGTCCATGGAGTCTTGACTCAGATGGGGCTGGGGGCCCGTCAGAGGATGGGAACCTGTGCTGAAGGAGAAGGTGCTGGAGAAGCTGAGCCTTGCCGCCCCCTGGGCAGTGTGGGGTAGCAGAGCTCCGTTACATGGTGTTCTCACACGGCTGGCTCCGCCAGGCTGCCCTTCTCCTTCATGTGCGCCCCATAGGAAACAGGCTGTTTCTGGAGGGTCCCGAGGAGAATGTGGGAGGGCTGTGCCCACAGGCCCCCCTTCCCATCAGAGAGCAGAGCAGTGGAGGACCCCAGCTGTGGCTCTGCCAGGGGACAACTTTGGATGTGGCTTGGCCTCTCTCTGGGACTGTGCTCCCCCAAACCCTATGTCAGAGCACCAAGCCTGCCTCCCACGACAGACTGAGCTGCCGAAGTCCAACCATGTCCTCCCCACCCTGGGTTAGAGGTCACTTCTGGGTCAGGCAGCGGCTGTGGCCATGAGGGTACCACCAAGAGCACAGGAACTTTGGAAGCATACGGGACGGGATCGTAACACGCCCGGCCACTCTTGGCTGGTAATCTTGAGCCTCAAGCCGCCTCCTTTGTAAATGGGGGAATGACAGCACTTCTTTACAGGGGGCGACACAGAAGTGCCACACCACTGGGTCACACCCTTCCTTAGTATTTATTTATTTATTTGGCTGTGTCCAGTCTTAGTTGTGATATACAGGATCTTCGTTGAGCAGAGACTCTCTAGTTGTGCATGAGCTCAGTTGCTCCACAGCATGTGAGATCTTAGTTCCCCAACCAGGGATCGAACCTGCATCCCCTGCATTGCACAGTGGATTCTTAACCAGCGGACCACCAGAGTAGTCCCCACACCCTTCCTTGACTGCTTCTTAGCTGTGTGACTTTGGACAAGCTCCTTGCCCTTTCTGTGCCTTAGGTTCCTTGGATTATTTCATCTGTATAACAGTTTTAGAATATAATCCTGCCTGGCCATGTGGTCTGTGCTTAGGAAATGTGAACTGTGGATAGGACAGCCTCAGGGAGGTTAGGACAGAGGGAGACCACTGAGCTGACAGCGTAGCCTGTGTCCGCTCAGTGAGAGGACCAGATCTGGAGGTAAATGCACCTCATCCCTGCCTTCTGACAGCCTGCCACGGTCTCTCCCACAGAGCTGCCAGTGCGCCCAACCCAACAGGGCCATGTGGCAGAGCAAGGCCTTATTCCCTGTTTTTTTGTGCCATATGTTTAATGGTACTCATGGTTTAGTGGTGTCTTGTGTGGTCCTGAGGAGCGAAGGCAATGCTGATAAAGGGCTTGATCCCTCTAGTGGCTGCTTTCATAGCAGCAGGTCACTGACCGACTAGGTGCCTCCAGTATGGCGGGCGCTGTGCTAGCAGCTTTTGTGTCCGTTTTCTGGTTGAATCCTCAAAACAGTTGTGAGGCAGTACAGTTATTACCCCATTTTACAAGTGGAGGAACTTGCCTAAGGTTATGTTGTTGTTGTTTCGTTGCTCAGTCTTACAGTCGCTAGTAAAAGTGAAACTGTTGGTCGCTTAGTCATGTCTGATGGACTGTAGACTGCCAGGCTCCTCTGTCCATGGGATTTTCCAGGCAGGAATACTGGAGCAGGTTGCCATTTCTTTCTCCAGGGGACCTTCCCAACCCAGGGATCGAACCCACATCTCCTGCATTGGCAGGAGGATTCTTTACCAGTTAAAACCACCTAAAGTCACACGGCTAGTAAATGGGAGAGTTGGGCTTTGAACCCAGACAGTCTGGCTCCACAAGCTTGTTTTCCTTCGGGTGGGAGGTGATCCCATGTCCTGGCCCTTGGCTGAAGGGACTGTGACCAGGCTGATTTCTTGTTCCCTGCATCCTGCCCACTCTCCCCCAGATCAAAGAGCCAGCTGAGAAGCAAAAGTTCTTCCAAGAGCTGAGCAAAAGCCTGGACTCGTTCCCTGAGGATTTCTGCCGGCACAAGGTGCTGCCCCAGCTGCTGACCGCCTTTGAGTTTGGCAACGCGGGGGCTGTGGTCCTCACGCCCTTATTCAAGGTAAGCAGGGCCTGGAGCCTCAGGACCTGTGGGGCCTGGAGACTGGCCGAGTGGTCTGATGAGCAGAAGAGAGGGTTATGGGTGGGGCCAGCCTTAGCAGCGTCCTGGGAGGGGAGTCTGGTCAGGGGGACCCAATCCCACTTGAGGAGCCCTGACATCTGGCAGTTCAGCAGGCCATGGCCTTGTGACCAGCTGTCAGGGAAACATGGAGACTTCCTGTCCTTGGTGAGGGGAAAATTTGTGCCTCCAAAATTCTTTTTCCAAAGACCCCTTGCTGCAGAGCCTATAGCCCTTGCTCCATTTCCTCAGGACAGCCTCCCTGGTCTGACCCGGGCACTCTGGTTCCCAGGGCCCAGGGGTCACCTGCTCACCGCCTTGTTTTCCTTCCTTCCTCCTCACCACTCAGCACTTGGCTGTCTTGGCTTCTTGGGGCTGGATCCTCTCCCCATCCTCAGATCCCAGCCCACCAATACCTGGGCATCTGCTGTTCCCTGCTCAGTGGGAGAACCCCTTCCCCAAAGGAACCTGGCGCGGGGAGAAGTGGGGAAGACAGCAAGTACATCCTGTGTGGCTGGGAACCCCCAGAAGTTATGGGTGGAATCCTGTGTGCACATGGGATCTAGTGCCTGATTATAGGGAAAGGCCCAGAGCTTTTGCAAGCCTCCTAAGAGAGGCCTGACCCAGAAAGGGTAAGCGTAGGGCTAACTTGACATGGAGTCTGGGCAGAAGGGCTGCTGAGGAAATGCCCGCCACATCCCACCACCCTGTTCCCACCCTGAGAAATCAGCAGGGAGCCTGAGGAAGTTCACTGAGCCCAGGGACGTCATCCCACTCGTGTGGACGTGGCTGAGCCCCTCTTCCTGCTCCTTCTCAGGTGGGTAAGTTCCTCAACGCCGAGGAGTATCAGCAAAAGATCATCCCGGTTGTGGTCAAGATGTTCTCCTCAACCGACCGGGCCATGCGCATTCGCCTCCTGCAGCAGGTAGGGGCTATGGGGAGAGCCTGCCCACTTCTACTCCACCCAGACCTCATCCTGGCTGCAGGGGAGGCCCCTGCCTCACCTCCAGCCCCAGGCAGATAACTCGAGCCCTTGCGTTGGCTGCATGGGGAACCCCAGAAACCCCTCCTTGGAACATATACACAGGTGAGGGACCAGTGAGGCTGTGCTCTCAGGAAGTCAAGATAATCCCCAGGCTCATTGGAAGCTTAGGGAATACTGCCCACCCAGGCTGCATGGCTCAAACACTTCTCCCTGTGCTGCCCAGTCTCCCGGGTTGAGCCTTTTGTTCTGTTGTTCAGTCGCTAAGTCACATCCAACTCTGTGACCCCATGGACTACAGCATGCCAGACTTACCTGTCCTTCACTATCTTGCAGAGTTTGCTCAAATTCATGTCCATTGAGTCGTTGATGCCATCCAACCATCTCATCCTCTGCCACCCACTTTTCCTCCTGCCCTCAATCTTTCCCAGCATCAGGGTCTTTTCCAGTGAGTCAGCTCTTCACATTAGGTGGCCAAAGTATTGGAGCTTCAGCATCAGTCCTTCAGGGTTGATTTCCTCTAGAGGGGGAATAGCGTCTCTCTTGCCAACCCCTGGGCAGTTGGGAGCATCAGACAGGTCTGATGGGATCGGACACACCAGCCTCCTCCTAGCACTCTTCTAGGCAGCGATTATACCCTTTCTATAGAAAAGGTCGCGGAGGCTACACGAGGGGGCATGACCATTCCGCCTGCTGAGCAGGACCGGAGGTGTGGCTCTCCGGCACCCCATCCCTGACTCTTCTCAGCCCCCTCCCTCGCCCCCAGCACCCTTTCCATTCCATGTGGCGTGAGACCAGAGGCACAGTGAGGGGCTCAGGAGAGTCCCTGGCTAGCCAGTGCCTGCTGGGTAGAGAGACCATGCCAAGGGTGGCCCCCTGGCTCTGGTGAGGGGTAGAAGGCCTCACCGTGTTCTCATACCCCAACCTGGGCCACAGATGGAGCAGTTCATCCAGTACCTTGATGAGCCGACAGTCAACACCCAGATCTTTCCCCACGTTGTGCATGGTTTCCTGGATACTAACCCTGCCATCCGGGAGCAGACGGTCAAGGTGGGTGTGGCCAGGCCCAGAGGGGCCACCCCTGGTTTTCTAAGGCTCAGAGGGGGCTTATCAGAGGACACAGAGGCTTTGGTTTTGGTCTGTGGGTCAAGCGGGGTATGGGAGGGGCAGGCACTCTTCTGCATGTGGGTCTTGGCTGTGGGTATAGCACCGCAGGTGGTGGGGGGAAGAGTGTGGGCATGGCTAATAGTCCTGAGTTCAACAGACATTCACTGAGACAGGAGTGCAGATGGGGGTTCCCCTTCCAAAGCCTTCTGGGTA
This sequence comes from Antilocapra americana, assembly GCA_007570785.1. Taxonomy (NCBI): domain Eukaryota; kingdom Metazoa; phylum Chordata; class Mammalia; order Artiodactyla; family Antilocapridae; genus Antilocapra; species Antilocapra americana. The sequence goes on along the minus strand of ML664188.1, from coordinate 3,263,570 downwards.
AGGGCCAGGACCAGGTTGGGGAGGGCTCTGGCAGGTCTCCTCAGTACCCAGGGTCACTGGTGCCCTCCCAGGAGGCTGCCCCCATGTGTGGCACCCTGCTCGCTCCGGCCCACACTTCCACTGTCTCTCATCCTGCAGTCCATGCTGCTTCTGGCCCCAAAGCTGAACGAGACCAACCTCAACATGGAGCTGATGAAGCATTTCGCGCGGCTGCAGGCCAAGGACGAGCAGGGCCCCATCCGCTGCAACACCACCGTGTGCCTGGGCAAGATCGGCTCCTACCTCAGTGCCAGTGTGAGTGCCCCGCACATGTGGCAGGCGTTCGGTCAGCGTCACAGCCACGTCCCTCAGGGCCAGGTCGCCTTGTGTGGGGGCTGTCACCTCCTGACACACAGACCCAGGCCCTGGGTGCTCCAGTCCCCATGCCTGAGAGACAGAGTAAGTTGTACCAGGTCACGCAGCCAGTAGGTGGTGGCTCCTGGAGCCCCCTCAGGCTCGCATCCCCCCCCTTCAGCCAGGGTCTGTGAATGCAGACACTGCAGCCTCCCGGGCACTTAGCAGGAATGATTGAATGGGTCAACAGGCGGGCAGGGAGGGAGGCGTGGCCTGGCCCCGGGCAGCTTCTGCTCTGGCCCCTGTCACTCTGAACAGTGGGCCCGGCGACCTGGAAGGAAAAGCCAAGGTCCAAAGTTGTTGTTAGTGATGAACTCACACTTTTTAGACTCTAGGGCCCCTGTGGTTGGCCTCTGTTCTGGCAGTTCTGGACCCCAGGACGGGCCCTATACTCAGGAGCCCTCTTCCTGCCCCAGACCAGACACAGGGTCCTCACCTCCGCCTTTAGCCGAGCCACGAAGGACCCGTTTGCACCATCCCGGGTCGCGGGTGTTTTGGGCTTCGCCGCCACCCACAACCTCTACTCGATGAATGACTGCGCCCACAAGATCCTGCCTGTGCTCTGCGGCCTCACCGTGGATCCTGAGAAATCCGTGCGCGATCAGGTGAGGCATTGCTGGGGCCGGGCCCTGGGGCTGGGGCTCTGGGCCCTAGCAGGCCTGGCAGGCTCACAGGAACCGTGGAGGCCCCAGCTCTGTCCCTTGCTGCCCCACAGGCCTTCAAGGCCATTCGAAGCTTCCTGTCCAAACTGGAGTCTGTGTCAGAGGACCCCACACAGCTGGCCGAAGTGGGTGAGTGGCCCACGCTTACATTCCCTGTTCCTCTCTCCACTTTCTTGACTGTGGCCCGTTGTGGCCCCTGTCTGCCTCACTGGAGTGTCTGAGGAGCCCCGTTTCACAGCTAGGAGAGTGCAGTCCTGGGGAAGGAGGGCACCCGTGCTAGGTCGCTGTTTCAGTTACTGCCTTCCTGTCACCCTCCCCATGGAGGCCTGAGGTGTCTGTACCTGTTACTCCTGTCCCTGCCCAGAAAAGGATGTCCACGCAGCCTCCAGCCCCGGGATGGGAGGAGCCGCAGCCAGCTGGGCAGGCTGGGCCGTGACGGGGGTCTCCTCACTCACCTCTAAGCTGATCCGGGCACATCCCACGGCTGCCCCGGCCGAGACCAGCGTTCCCCAGAGACCTGTGCCTGAGGGTGAGAGTCCTGGCCTGAGAGGGCTTGGGGTTGCCCCCAGGATGGTGTTGGGGGCACCCCACCCCCAGCAACCTCTGCCCTGTGCTAAGACCTTCCTGGGGTTCAGTGGACAGGAACTCAATGAGCCACTGCTCCCCAGGACTTCCTGCCCCAGCCCCCAGCCCCGTCCCTGCCATGCCTACGACCTCAGGCCACTGGGAGACACAGGAGGAGAGCAAGGACCCGGAAGAGGACAGCAGCGCTGCGGACAGATGGGACGATGAAGACTGGGGCAGCCTGGAGGTGAGGGGGGCTGAGGAGAGCTCCCTCAGGGGGACCCAGCTTCAAGGTCACAGACTGCCATTCAGGGAGGTCATGTGGGCTTGGCCGGAGTCAGATCTGTCCTCATCTGCAAGTATCCTGAGCAGGAGTCACGGAGCAGCCAGCGCGGGTCAGAGCCAACAGCCGAGCCCCATCTCAGCTCCAGAAATGAGAGGCCAAGCTGGTGGTGGTTGGGTCTGCCCACTCCTCTTCCTCACTCCCCTCCAGTACCCATCCCTCCTACTACCGTTCTGGGACCCACCCTGCCCTGTGATCAGCAGAGAGAGGTTACCCCCAGGCCTACAACCAACCTGTCCTCCCTGAGGGTGGGCTCAGGATGGGCTAAGGCCAGAGTGGGGCTGTCCTAAAGGGAATGGGGGCAGAGCTCTGGTGGCCAGCAGTCTCTGCCCCTGAGGCTGCAGGCAGGGGTGTGGAACTCAGGGTCTCATTCCCCACCTCACAGAGGAGTGACGACAGGCCTGGTTCAGCGTGTCCAGTTTATTGATGGGACACAGGGCTGAGGAGAAAATGAGATGGAAGACAAAAGAAGAAAGGGTGGAGCCCATGGCTGGGCAGAGACTGGGGGGCTTCCTTGGCCTTTCGGGTGGAGCAAGAGGGCTCTATGGTCGTGCTTTTCTCCCCACCCTGCAGCAGGAGGCCGAATCTGTGTTGGCTCAGCGGGATGACTGGAGTACTGGGAACCAAGCCAGCCGGGCTGGGCAGGTGAGCTGGGTGGGACAGAGTGTGTGTATGGGGGAGCGGGGGCCCCTGCTCCTCCCTCCCCTTCTCTAGCACTATCTCCTCCTCTTCTGCAGGCCAGCAACCCTGGTCACAGATCTCGGGAGTCAGACTGGAGCAGTTGGGAAGCCGAGGGCTCGTGGGAGCAAGACTGGCAGGAGCCAAGCCCCCCAGAGCCGCCCCCTGAGGGCACACGGCTGGCCAGCGAGTATAACTGGGGTGGACCGGAGCCCAGTGACAAAGGCGACCCTTTTGCTGCCCTGTCAGTGCATCGGGAGACTGGGGCGCAGGTACCTGGTGCCTGTCCAGTGGGAGTGTGCAGACCTGGGGTGGACCTCAGCTGAGAGTAGGCCTCCACTCCAGCCCACACTTCCCTTTTCAGTCAAGGCGAGACTCATGGGGCGATGACAACTGGGAAGGCCTGGAGACGGAGAGCCGTAAGTGTTTCTCCCCGTCCAGCTGGCCTATGGCTTGGGGCTACCCTCCACCAGGGCAGGTATGGGAAGGGAAGCTGAGACCCAGGTTATCCTGACACCTTCTGTCCTCCCCTTCTTGTTCCCAGGACAGGCGAAGGCGGAGCTAGCCCGGAAGAAGCGCGAGGAGCGAAGGCGGGAGATGGAGGCGAAACGCGCTGAGAAAAAGGCAGCCAAGGGCCCCATGAAGCTGGGAACCCGGAAGCTGGACTGAACCACGGGTGTGGGCCCTTCCCAGCCTTGGAGGCCCCACAGATGTATTTATTGTACAAACCATGCTAGCCCGGTCAGCCTGGCCAGGCACATCTCACATGTACATAATCAGAGCCACAATAAATTCTATTTCACACCCCTTGTGCTGGGCTCAATCCAGCGCCTCCAAGGAGGCTGGAATCTGGCGCTGCCCTTTGGAGTCTGCGCCCATCACGGACATGAACATCAATTTACTTCGAAAACCAAGAGTAAAGAGACACGATCTGATTTATCAGTTTCTGGGAAATGCCCTCTGGAAGGAAGGCCGGCAGCGTCAGAGAGACCCAAGATCTGCCTGTGAGCCAGGCCGAACTGGCAGGGGCGCCCTCGAAACATGGGGCGCGGGGAAGGGGTCTACGGGCCTGAAGGGTCCCTGGGTCCGAGCCCCGAATTGGGGCACCAGCAAGAGGCCGAGCTCGCCCCAAGTGTTGGGCGGAAACCCCTCGGTGATTGCAAAGGTCCAGGCCGAGGGTGGTGTCAGCGGCGGCGCTGGGGCACGCAGGCTCCATGTGTGCGGCTGCGCGCGAAGCCAGCTTTGCAGACGCAGCGGTAGGAACCGCTCGTGTTCACGCAGCGCTCGGTCTTGCATAGTAACCCGCGCTGGTTCAGCTCTCGGCACTCATCGATGTCTGGAAGTAGGGGTGACAAGTGAGGACTTCACGAGGGCGCCAGAGCTGTGCGACCCGTTGGTTTCTGGTCCGAGCCGGGCTTCTGCAGGGCCTGGCCCCGCCCCGCCCCCATCCCGGCCCCGCCCCCTTGGCGCGGCTCACCAACGCAGCGCGCACGGGACGCGTCCAGCTGGAAGCCGCCGGGACACTCGCACACGGCGCCGCCAGGCCGCAGCACACAGCGGCCGCTCACGCAGCGACACTCGTCCGAATCCTCCTCCGAGCTGTCCTCTTCTGCGCGGGCCCAGAGAATGAGACGTCAACACTGCTCCCGGTGGTGGCCGCGGACCCGCCTCTGTCCCTCCAGCTACACTCACCTCTGGCGGGCTTCCCCAGCAGCAGGGGGCTCGTGTCCCAGAAAGAATTGCTCTCACTCTGCGATGTCGGGCACTGGGACCCTGAGAGGGGCAGGGGGCGGTCAGCAGTCAGCCCACCTGGGCTCCCGCCCACAAACTCCCTCCCGGCCGGCCCATCTCGGGCCTGCTCACCGGCGCCGCGAGGCGGGCACGGACGGCACTGGGCTCCCCAACCTCGACCCTGGCGACAGCAGCAGTCATCGAAGGTGAGGGCGGGCCCGGCCAGGGGGCCCGCACACATGCCGTCCTCTCCGCGCTGGCCCCAGCACACGTCCCGCCGTTCCGGGGCACGCTCTGCGGAGGGGGACCCGGCGTCAGGGAGGAGCGCAAAGCGGGGACTGCCCTCCCCCGCTCCAATCCACCCTCGTGGGAACGGCGGCCCCGGGTCTCCACGAGGCACACAGGGCTCTGAAGAGCCCATGACGACCCTCGCCCTCACCGGCCGGGCTCTCGGGGCGCTGGCAGTCGCGGCCTGAGGGTCCGGGTACCCAGGGCGGGCGGCACTCGCAGCGGTAGGAGCCGGGCAGGTTGACGCAGCGGCCAGGGCGGCAGGCTGTGGGGTCCTGGCATTCGTCCACGTCTGCGGGCAGCAAGTGGATGGGTGGGGGTGGAAGTCACAGCTTGGCTCTGCTAGCCTCCCTCCCGTTTCCCCAGAGGGCCGACCCGGGCCTCACCCATCTCTTCTGGGCTCAGACACTGGCGCTGCACCGGGCTGTACTCGGCCGGGGGAGTGCAGGCACAGCGGTAGCCGCCGCGCGTGTTCTCACACACTCCGTTCCGGCAGTTCGACTCGTCCAAACACTCGTCCACGTCTGAGGGGAGGAAAAGCGCGAGTGGTAGGAACCGGCCTGGAGTCGGGTGGTTGTGCGTGTCTCCTGGCTGCTTTCCCACGGCCACGGGGGCAGGTGCACTCACCCACGCATTCCAACAGGTTCGAGTCGTAGTAGAAGCCGTGCTGGCAATAGCACTCGTAGCCGGGCTGCGTGTTCACGCACTTGCCCTCCTTGCAGATCTCCGCCCCAAACAATATGCATTCATCGATGTCTGCAGAGCGACAGGCCGTGGGCGCCCGCACCCTCGACCTGCCGGGCCTCTGAGGCCCCGCAGCAGAGGACCTGGGGGTGGCGCTTACCGTGGAAGGGCGGAAAAGTCTGCTATGGCCTTTTCCCAATGGCTACTTAAGGTGATGGGCGGGGCTCGGTGGAGGGGCGGGGCAGTCGGTGAGAGAGTGGGCAGGCCTTACCCCAGTACCCGCTACAGACGAGCAAGCACTGGAGGGATGGGGCGGTCCAAACCTCGGAGGGCGGAGCGGGGCGAGCCAGGCGGGCGGAGCCACGTTGGGGCTTACCACGGTGGGCTGGGATGCCATAGTTGACAATGTTGTTGTCCTGGGTATAGCCCTTCCCGTCAGGGCAGAGGCTGTGGAACTCAGCTACCGGGAGACAGGGGCCGTGGGGAAAGAAAGGAGCAGGATTGAGCACGTGCGTGCTGGCCGTAAGCCCGGAGCTCTTGCCTCATTTCCCACCAACTCAGGAAGGGGCCCTCTTGCCCAGTCCCGTCCCAGGTGAAGAAACTGAGGTTCTGGAAAGGGAAAAGGCCTGCCCGGCTCCTGACCTGAGCTGTAGACTGGGCAGGGATAGATCTCGCAGTGGTCTCCCCAGCCAGCCCCCAGCGAGCAGCAGCACTCCTGCTGGGTGACGTTGGTGGCCAGAACACTGTCACAGAACACGGTGTCATCGAAGTTAAGGTAGCACTCCTTCTTGTGGTGGGGCTGCTCCACCTCTGAGGGGAGGGGAGAGCAGCTCAGGGTCTGGCCCCATGTCTTAGCCTGTTCACACTGCCCACCAACCTCTTCCCTCTGTGCCCCCACACTGCCTGGCTCCCCTTAGCTGCCACGTGAAAGCCAAGCTCCATCCTCAGTGTGGCATTCGGGGGCCGCCTGAGAGGTCTGGCCCTGCCAGGCTCTCCCAGGCAAAAGAAATTTCTTCCCGTTCCTCATATTCCAGAGGGTGGGACCGGGTACAACCCTGAGTTCCAACTGCAGCATCTAGATTGAGGAGGGAGCCGAGAGGGCACTCACCCTCACAGCCGTGTTGGTCCTGGGTGGGTGTGAAGCCCTCATCACAGATGCAAACGTAGGAGCCCTGCAGGTTCTCGCAGGCCCCATGGGGAAGGCACAGGCCTGGGTCCTGGCTGCACTCATCTATGTCTTCAGGGAGGAGAAGAGCAGAAAGAATCACTCAGAGGGAAACCAACCCTTCTCTCCCTCACACAAGCCGAGAACCTGAATTTCCACTTTGACACAACAGCAAAGCCACTCATGTCTGTCTGTGCAGGAGGGTAGATGTGTGCACGTTCAGTGTATTGTTCTTCACAAACCCTAACAGAGTGAAGCCCTAGCTCTCAGCTCAGCATCTGAGACTTCAGTTTGGTCTCCCAATATCTTTGTCTCATCACCCTTGGCTCTAAACCACTGACACCTTCAGCTCTATGTCTAGGGCACAGGTACCTACTCTCCCTAAAAACACAACTAGCTCTGCTTCCAAATCTCTGTGCTTTGCAAATACTCTTCTTTGGCTTGGTAAATACCATCCTTTGCTTTTCTCTGCTTAGGGGATCTACTTATGCTTTAGGGAAGCCTGTTTATACTTCAAGTTCCAATACAACTGTCACTTCTCTGTTGCAATTAATCACTAGTCCAGACCTCTTTTGGCACCTAGCACTCTGAATTGTAAGAATCAATTTACCCAGGGCTCCTTGCTAGGGGAGACTGACTCCCTAGCAAGGAGCCCTGGGTTATTGCTCAGTATCTAGCATATAACATAGAACCTGGCAAATATTAGATGCTCAGTAAACTCTTATTGGATGAATGCACTGAGGGGTGAGTTGGCACATAGTAATAAGCATCATCTAATTACTGTCATTATTACTGATATTATTTTCTGTGAAAGAATAGGATGAATGAGTGGATGGATGGATGGAAAGACAGACAGATCAACAGTGTGTCTAGGAGGTGACTGCTTGCTGCCATTGCTCCTCAGGAGTTCTCAGCCAATCCCCCCATACCTTGGCATTTCCGGCCGCCCACCAGCCGATGCCCCTGGGGACAGAGACATCGATAGGAGCCATTGGTGTTGATGCAGTCACCCCCAATGCAGGCTGCAGGGAAGTCACACTCATTGATGTCTGTAGGGAATCAAAGGGGTGGGGAATCTCAGGGGCAAAGCCCACTCACACGGCCTAAGGCTGCCAAGGCTTCCGAAGAGCCTGGGTAGGGCCCACACCCCATGGCCCATCATGGATCTGGATGGGGGCTGGCCATGGGAGTGGTGGGCTTGTTTACAGGTAGCCCCTGGGGTTGAGGCCTGCGCAGCGAAGGTCTAGGACAGGGAGGAACAGGTCAGCCCCCCAGCTGGAGGCTTCCCCTCACCCTCGCAGCGGCTCCGGTCCCTTGACAGATGGTAGCCAGAGAGGCACTGACACTGGAAGGAGCCCGGTGTGTTGGCACAGATGCCGTTGTCGCACACGTCCCCAGCCTCACACTCGTCCACATCTGTGGGGCACAGGGGCCGTCAGAGGGCTAGGACAGGGTGGTCCTGGGTCTCTGCTCCCCTCTTCCCACTCCTGCCCGTGGCCTGGAGCACCAAAGCTGAGGCAGGTGGCGCTGGAGACAAGCATGGGCCCCTCATCCCGCCGCTGTGTGGCACACCGTGCCCTAATGACCAGGCCAGGTGCTGGCAGGAACTCTGGGCCATTTCTAGTTCCAAAGAGCTCAGGCCTCCCCTTCTTGTGTCCATTCTCACCAAACAATCCTCCCCTTCTGTCCCCCAGCTTCATGGCCCCAGCTGCTCTTGTGGCTGCTCTTGCCCTTCCCCCACTGCCAGGGCTCCCTTTGTAAGTGAAAGTGAAAAGAACAAAGTGAAAGTGAAGTGGCTCAGTTGTGTCCGACTCTTTTCGACCCCGTGGACTGTAGCCCACCAGGCTCCTCCATCCATGGGATTCTCCAGGCAAGAGGACTGGAGTGGGTTGCCATTGCCTTCTCGTTTTCATGGAATCATTCTGCTTGTGTGGTAAGGGGACCTGGCTCTGAGAGCATGCTTCTGTGCAGTCCTTTCTGGTGGGGGCTGGTAGTCGCCCACACTCCAGACCCCTTCCAAACCACACACTTCCTGAAGGACACGAACCCCACACCAGCCCCCCACCTCTCTACTGCCATGAGCACCCACCTTCCTAGCCCTTCTCCCTTTCCCTCTCTCTTCCTCTCCATCCTAGGTGTTTTCAACATCCATTTGGACAGCCAGGCCCAGCCTCTGATCCAACAGACCGTCATCCCTCAGTGTCTGAGACCTCTACTTCAGCGCCAGCCACTCGCGCTCAGTACAAGGGACCGGGAGCTGCCCCTGCCATCCCCAAGCCCAGGCATCTCAGACGCGGCTCCCTTCCCACTGCCTCCGCTGCTGTTCTCCGGGCCCCTCCTCCACCTCCTCTCTCCAAGGGCCCCTGGGCACCTCTCCTGCCCCCTCTCGGCTCCGGCAAAGTCAGAGCCCTAGCCTGCTTCTCAGGATGCTGAGTGGGGCTGCTGCCGGCTGCCACGCGGAGCACCACGGCCACTCTGCTCCTGTGGCCTCCAGCTGGGCCAGAGCCTCGGCGTGCCCCAGGCTCTGGGGCACTACCCCTCTCCTCCTCCTCTCAGGCCTTGACTCCAGGGAGGCCTAGCGAGCCCCCATGCCCTTCAGCAGGTCCAAACTTGAGCCCTTCTCCTCAGCCTCCAGCCCACTCGCTCTTCCTCACCTCCTGCCTTTGTCTTCTGGCCTCTCGTCAGGCCACAGAAGCGACCCTGCCAAGGCCACCGTCTCGTCGCCCAGGTTAGTTCTTAGTTACAAGGACCTCACTGTTGCATTTAGCGCATCGTCCTCTGCTCTCGATGCCTCCCCTCCCCAGCTTCTCAGCTAGTGCTCCCTGGGCTCCCCAGGATCCCTGCTCCCCCATCTCCCGATCCTATTCCCCTGCCTTCTGCTGACCTGGCAGTGTCCACAATATTCCCCTCACTGGCCTCACCCTCCCTGACTGCACCCCACGGCTCCACAGCGCCCCCTAGTGTGCACCCCAGGGCTCCACAGCTCCCCTAGTGTGCACCTGGAAGCTCCACAGCGCCCCTTAGTGTGCACCCCACGGCTCCACAGCGCCCCCTAGTGTGCACCCCAAGGCTCCACAGCTCCCCTAGTGTGCACCCCAAGGCCCCCCCCCCCCCCTCGTGTGCCCCCCAAGGCTCCCCACCCCCCCCTAGTGGGCACCCCAAGGCTCCACAGCCCCCCCTAGTGGGCACCCCAAGGCTCCACAGCTCCCCCTAGTGGGCACACAAAGGCTCCACAGCTCCCCTAGTGCGCACCCAAGGCTCTACAGCTCCCCCTAGTGTGCACCCAAGGCTCTACAGCTCCCCCTAGTGTGCGCCCCAAGGCTCCACAGCTCCCCTAGTGTGCACCCCAAGGCTCCCACAGCCCACAGTTGCAAGTGGGTGTGTCTGGGCCAAGGCTTCCAATCTGTACCACCCGCCCTCTGTGGGCATCACCAGCGGAGAGACCCACAGGGACCACACACTCAACAGTCCAACATGAAACTTAATGCCTTCCCTCTCAAACATGCCTCACCCCCAGGGACCCTATCCCAGTGACCAGCACCCGAAGTAGAAACCTGAAGACCCCTTACTCCTCTCTGTCCTTCACCTTGACATCCAGTTAACAAGCCCAGGGAACTCATCTTAATATTTCTCTAATATCACAGTCTCATGACCATCTTTGAGGCCACTATTATCACATCCGTCACCATCTCTGTCCTGAGTCTCCACCAGACCTCCAGTCCCTCTCCACAATGGGCATCAGGGAACTTTCTAGAATAAATAGCAAATGTCATTCTTCCCCTTAAAATACTTCACGTGCCTCCTAATACCTTCAGGGTGAAGCTCAACCTCCTGGGCTGGGCTTAGGTGGGCCCTTCAGAGACTGGGCCCTTCAGAGGCTGGCCTCTCACCAGCCAGCCTCAGCCCCACCGCCTACTTACACCTTACTTTCCCTGTACATTCTGTGCTGCTGTTCACAGAGCCTGGCACGCTCTTCCCTCTCACCTTTCTTTGCTTGGCTAACTCCTGTTGGTCCTTTAAGACAACTCATGCCTCCTTCTCCCAGTCCCCCTGAGGTTTCCCAGAAACACCCAGACTCCACTGAGGCCGACAGCCCTGCGCTCTACAGTCTGGGCCTACGGCTCTCCTGGTTCTCGGACTCTCATCCCTCAGCCCATCTCCTGATGCATAAGAAACATTATTGTCGGTCGGAGGAGGGGACTTCTGACACCCCTTCTTTTATATCTCTCCCACTCCATATTCAAAATAACTGTGCTTGCAAACGCAGCTTCAAGCCTGGCCTAAGATCCTTCCTAGATAGAAATTCTGCGGCCCCCTACTCCGCCAGGTTGTGGACAAAGTGAGTGAGCGGGTCAGTGAAGGGAAGGTGTCTGTGCATTAAGCTGTCTTCCACCCAACTGATGGGGTGACCCGGTCCCCAACTTTGACGCTCGAGTAGATGGCTGGTGGCAGGGCGGGGATGGCTGGAGCTCACCCAGGCAACTGCGGCCGTCCGGCGCAGGCGCATATCCCTGGGCGCACGTGCAGCGGAAGGAGCCCGGGAGGTTCTCGCACCAGCCGGGAGAGCAGGGGTTACCCTCGGCGCACTCATTCACATCTGCGGCGGAGAAGGCTCGCCTCGGACCCCGCCCCACTGGACGAGGTACTGTGAGGGGATGGGAGACCCTCCTTCCAGGATGGAGGGGTCCCCCGCCCCTACGCGGGGGAAGCGGGGTTCGGGAGCCGACTCCCACGCCAATAGCCCCGCCCCATCACCGGGGCAACTCCCGAAGGGCCCCGCCCTCTTGTGATCGAAGCCCCGCTCCCCGGACCCCAGCCTCGCGCTCACCGCGGCAGGCCCCGCCCCCCTGGCTGCGGTAGCCGGGCAGACAGGCAATGCACTTGAAGCTCCCGGGTTTGTTCTCGCATCTGCTATCCGGGCAGGTGCTAGGGTCTCGGCACTCGTCGATGTCTGCGCAGCAGGGAGGAAGAAGACTCGTTTGGGGACAACGTTGCCGGCCAGGTGCTCAGGGGCCTCGGCAGGGCCTCCCTCTGTCACCGATCGACCGGGCGAAGCGGGCCCTCTGGGTTCCAGACCGAAACCTCCGAGAGGCCCAGCGCTGGGCAGAGACGGGAGTGAGGCCCCCCGCCCCCACCGCGGGCCGAGGCGCCGCTGAGGGCCCGCGTCGGTCCGATGGGCCCTCCCCACCTTCGCACACGGGCGGCCGGGAGGCTCTGAGCCGGTAGCCGGGGTAGCAACTGCACTTGTAGTGTCCCGGGAAGTTGCTGCAGAAGCCGCCGTCGCCGCACAGGTGGGGCTTGGCGCACTCGTTCAGGTCTGAGCGGGAGGAAGGGGGCGCGCGGGGAGTGCAAGGCGGCGGAGGGGAGGCCCCCCGGGTCCGCCGAGCCCCGGGCCCGCCCCCGGCCACTCGGTGCTCACCCACGCACGAGCGCCCCCCGGCGCCGACGTGCAGGCGGTAGCCGCGGTTGCAGTGGCAGTTGTAGGAACCGCCGGTGTTCATGCAGATACCCCGCCCGGCGCCGCACGGCTCCGCCTCGCACTCGTTCACGTCTGAGAAGGGCGCGCGGGCGGGGGGACGTCAGAGGAAGGTGGCGGGCCAGGGCCACCCCCGCGCCACCCGCTCGCCACGCTCACCCACGCAGTAGCGGTGCTGCGGATGCGACCGGTAGCCGGGATTGCAATGGCAGGAATAGTCCGAGGGCCCCGGGACGCACTCTCCGTGGCCACAAATGTTCTGGTTCAGTCGGCACTCGTCCGTCTCTGCGGGGGGGGGGGGGGGGGCGCCCGGGGGAAAAGGGCGGCAGGTCAGAGGGGGCAGGCAGGGAGTATTCACTTTCTGCCACGTTCCCAGGGAAGAACTGGACACCCCATCAGTCCCGACGCCGATACCTGAGCCTGGCCGCACTATGATTTCAGATCTCTGTACAGCCATGACCCCATCCTAGGATTCCCTACACCTCTATCACAGATAACCGCGACATCACAACCCCAAGTAGCCCCAAAGCATGATCCCAGGTCCCTGGCATCCCCATCTCCTCAAATTCAGGACCCTTGATACCTCTCTCCCCACTTTCTATACTCTGACTCCAGTCACCTTAACACCTCAAACCCTGCAGCCTGTCACACCAATATCCGCTAGACCAGCGAACCAACACCCCTTGCCTTAGGGACCTGCCCCCTCCTCATTCCAGAAGTTTTCCTCCCCCTCCCAAGGCAGGCAGGAGCTGGTTTCCTGGGAACCCTGGCTGGCACAGGTGATCAGACCCAGGAAGGCTCCCTACTTCTTTCCTAGGATTCACAGTACTCCCTGCCTTCCACCTCTCCCTCCTTGTGGCCCCTCCCAGGAGCCCTGCCCCAGGAAGCCCCAGGCAGCCCCGGCCTCAGGCTGAACTCCACCCAAACACCTGGCTGGTGGGCTCTTGCAGGCGGTTCTCTCTGCTTGAGAGTGCCTCTCCCTAGGCTCCTTAACACTCCGTCCTCTGATACGTCTCCCCAAGTGCCTCTTTCTCCACATTCCCATAGCCCCCAGGCTGTCACTGGGTTATCCTAGCCTGTGCAGGTTTCCTGGGCAGCCACCTTCCACCAGGAGCTCATGTAGCCTCCAGTTTTAAATCGGGTTGGGAGCTCATGTAGCCTCCAGTTTTAAATCGGGTTGGTGGCTTCCTTGTGGCTGGAGTCCAAACAGACATGGGCTTGAATCTGGCTCAACTGTGTGACCTGGGATCAGCTACTGAACCTCTCTTAGCCTCAGTTTTCTCATCTGGAAAATGAGGCTAACTGTTCCCACTTCACAGAGTACAAGAAAGGTAAGTGGTATTTAGTATGTAAAACTCTCCAGTCAGTGCCTGGCCCAGGGCAACTGTTCAGCCATAGCTAGCAATTATTATGATGCCCCAAACCATGCAGGCACTTCCCACAGCCTTTGGGATCAAATCCAAGCCTCTTAAAGCTCCCTGAGCTGGCCCTCTCCTAGTTCAGAAGCACTGATCTGTGTGTGGTTTCTCTCTTCTCCATGAAACCAGGGTTTCATGTTTCCATGCCTTTGCCCAAATTTCTGCCCAAACCGGAATGTCCTTTTCCCCAACCTGCTAGCCCATTTCTTTCCCACATTTTGTCGTGAATTTCTAACACTCTTAAAAGCTCTGTTCAGAAAGCCTTCTCTCATCACCATTCTACATATAACAACACCCAGACTTCCTTCCTTCTCTGATTTAATTTTGCATAGCCCTATGAGACACACTAGATTTGGACTCATTGATCTGTTAGTTGTCTGTCTACTCCACAAGGACAGGGAATTTTTGCCTGTTTTGTTTACTACTGTGTCCCCGGCACCTAAACAGTGCCTGCACATAGTAGGTGCTCCATAAATATTCATTGACTGTAAATGCCTTCAGACTGACCTGACCACCACACCACCGGGATCAGTTGAGGGCAGAGTAGCGTCTCAGAGTGCTGCACCCCGAGGCTTCCCCAGCACCCAGCCCAGGGTCGGGCACACAGTAAGCCCTCCACGGTGTTAGCCCTCCGGGAGGATTGGGGGCAGTGAGGGAGGAGGAACCCTAAGTTGGGGGAGTGGCTTATCTGCTGTGTGACCTAGGTGGGCGGGTCTTACCTGTGACTTGAGTAGGTGCGATTTCCACCGCACTGCGGGACGGGGGCAAGTCAGGCAGGAACTGGGGCGGCGGGGGCCAGGAGATAAGCTCTGCGGGCAGCAGCACACGACCATCAGCGAGTGAGGAGGCTGAGAAAGCCACCCCTCTCCCCGCAGGTCACCGGGCCGGCTTCACACCCAGCTGCACCGCCCCCTGGTGCCTAAGCTGTGAACTTCCCCGGCAGTGACAGCCCTTGGGGACGGGTCCCTACAGTAACCAGCTCACCTGGGTAGGGCCGGGCAGGAGATATGGTGACAGTCGGGTGGCTCTGCTGTGCTGACTGCTCTTCAACCACTGGCTGCGGGCGACAGCAGCATGAACCCTCTGTGTCTCCTTGGCCTCCTTGCCCCACCCACCTGGGTTCTCATACTCACTGAGTCTGTGCTCACCCCTAGAAGGGAAGAAGACGGGGCCATTAAGTGTTGGGCTGGGAGAAGGGGGTCAAGTTTGGGACTGGCAGTTGGGCATGTGTGATCAGAGGCCCTAAGGGTTCAACGATCATGTCTCTGGGTCAAGCATCAAGGGTTCGATCCTGATGTCTGGGAATGTTTTCATCACAGGTCAGTGAAGCAATAGCTGGACAAGGTCCTCGGCTTTGGAGGTTATAGCCAGGGTCAAATCCCTGGGTCAGGGGTCAGAAGGTCAGATCTAGAGGCAGCATTTGAGTTGCATTAATGCCCAGATCTGGAAATCAAAGGTGTCCTGGTGTCAGAGGATTGAACCTGGAGGGCAATAAATGATCAAATCCTGTGGATCAGGGGTGACATCCTAAGGTTAGTTACTACACTGGTTAGGGGTCAGAGTATCAGCTCTGGGAGTCAATGCTAGTCTGGGATTAGGAGTTAGAGGTTAGATTCAGGTCCTAACTCTGAGTAAAGGGTTAAAGTGTCAGACTTAGGGGTTCTGCAACTGTCAGGAAACAGGAGGGATGGGGCCAGACCTCTCTCTTCCTCTGTGTCCTCAGGTGGTGGTGCCCGGCTGGGGCTCTCGGGCAGCTGCTGGGGCTTGGGTGGCCCATCCGGGTGCAGGAAAAGGGAAAAGTCACTTTCACCCTGAATAGTGAGCGTCTGGTGGGAGGTGAGGATGTGGTAACCCTTCCCAGCTGGGCAGATCTCCTTGAAGGCAGCTGTGGCCAGAGCAAGGAGCAGGCAAGTGACCTTTCCTGAAGAGTCAGGCTCACAGACAGCCCCCCAGCCCCAAAGGCCCCTGGCTCACCAGTGCCATCAGCTGGGCAGCGCTGGCACCTGGCACCCCAGGCTTTGCCGACACTGCAGCAGCAGAGTTGGCGGGTGAGGCGTGTGGTCAGGGGGTGCTGGCACTGGTGTTCAGGGCTCACCAGGCGGAAACACAGGCTCTTCTCCTCCGGCTTGTCCGCTGAAGGGGCCAGTGGTGGGCATGGGCATCTGGGCCTGAACGCTGCCCATGTCCCTCTTCCCAGCTGCTCCAGACCTCACCTCTCTGGCACCGGAGGCCTTGATTCTCATGTGGTCCCTGACCCCACATGACCCTGAATTCATTTGACCCCTGAAACCTGTATTATTCTGACCTCATGTAATACCTGAAACTTCTGTGACCACTGAACCCATTGATCCCTGATTCTAGCTGCTCTAGACTTTACCCGTCCCACTCATCAAGCCTCTAGTCTCATAGGACCCTGCTTCCTCATAACCCCTGTCCCCATGTGACCTCTAACCCCAGATCTGGTGCAACTCCTGAACCCACTGATACCTGACCACATCTGCTCTAGGCCTTGCTCCTCCAGCAGTTGACCCTTGACCCCACTCTGACCTCTGTGACCTCTGATCCTTACTGTTTGGAGCCTTACCCTCCCACCCATGCTTGGTGACCTCCAAGGACCCTTGAGTCTCACCAATGCACTGTGTGCGGGAGGGGCCCAAGCTATGGCCAGGTGGGCAGACACAGCGATAGGAGCCAGGGTTGTTGAGGCAGTCACCATGGCGACACATGCCTGGCATCGCGCACTCATTGATGTCTGCAGTAATAAGTGAGAGTTTGGTCCCTCCAGGCAGGGGCCACGCAAGGTGACAGCGACCTGCTCCAGGAGCCTCAGGGTTCTACCCCAGCCCCGCCTCCTCCCCACCACCACCCTAGTGACTGCCCGTACCCTGGCAGTGTGTGCTGTTGAGCCTCTTGTAGCCCTGGGGGCAGTCAGTGCCCACCTCCCCACGTACAGGCCCTGGCTTCTGCACCCCTGTGTCTACGGAGAGAGGAGAGCATGGTAGGAGAGCACATGGGGGCTGCAGAGAGGGAAGGGAGGGCACTGGGTGGGGGAGTGGGGTACTGAGGGGAACCGGGTGGGAAGTGAGAGGCTCAGGATGCAGGGCTGGGAGGGGCTGGGGGAGGGTGTGCCCCCTGGGGAGGGGCAGAGACCTCACCGAGCCGGGGACTCACACTGCAGCTGGGGGCACTTGTGGCATTTGTTCTGGCCCCACGCGGTGCCAATGCTCCCGCAGCAGTCTTCCTGCTTGGTGAGGCCCGGGAGGGGGTTGCTGCCACACTAGGGAGAAGGGCGTGGCCAGGGGTCACAGGCTGCCCAGCCCCCACCTGGCCTCCCTCCTCGGGCCCTTTTCCTCCTCCCCCGACTCAACCTGCA
The DNA here is from genome assembly GCA_007570785.1 of Antilocapra americana. Taxonomy (NCBI): domain Eukaryota; kingdom Metazoa; phylum Chordata; class Mammalia; order Artiodactyla; family Antilocapridae; genus Antilocapra; species Antilocapra americana. The sequence continues at coordinate 3,246,795 of ML664188.1, read as the reverse complement.
GGACCGCCCCCCCCGCCACCAGTTTTGAGCAAACCCGGTGGATTGGAACAGGGCGCCCCGAGAGGCGTCTGTGGGTTCACTCACAGGCTGCTTGGGCAGCGTGTCCTGGAAGCAGCGGCCCAGGGGCTTCTGGGTGGGTGGCCGGGGATGCGGGGGCTTGGGGTGCGGCAGCAGGTGCTGGGAGGGGGCCGGGCCCTCGGCGTTGGGCCCTTCGATGCGGTGCACTTGGACCGAGGCCTCGGGCGGGTGGTGGACGCGCACGTTCACCACAGGAGGCGGGGCCTGCACTGGGGGGCGGGGCACGGCGGCTTCAGGGCTGACCCGCAGCGCCGGGTGGCAGGACACGGCGGAGCTCCTCCAGGGCTGGCCCCCGCCCGGGTCCTGCCCCTGCCCTGACCCCTAGTGCCAGCCCACCTCGGCCTCCCGGGGTCTGCCCATTGCCTAGTACCTTCCGCTGAGATCTGTCCTGGCCCGAGGGGCACCAGGAAGGTCGCATGCTGGGCAGGGGGCCCCTCCCCGGGCCCTGGCGGATCGGCGATCACCTGGACCGCGTACATGGCGTGCTTGCTGGCCACAGACTCGCCCTCTGGAGCCAGGGCCGGCAGCGCTCCCGTGGACAGGGCCCCGGCCCGGCCAAGCCCAGGGCCTGAGCCGCCAGCGCCTCCGCCAGCTCCTCCAGCCGGCACCTGGCAGAAGCGACCCGTGAAGTCTGGGGGACACAGGCACTGGTTTCGCGAGGAACACTGGCCGCCGTTCATACAGGGCAGGGGGCATACCACTGGGGAGGAGAGGTGCGTCAGGACCCAGGTGGACCCCTGTGGCCAGCGCCCAGCCGCAGCCCCTCACCCACATCCTGTCTCTTCCTTTCCCTCCTCCCTACTTCCAAGCCACCCACTGGTTCTGCCCTCCCTGGGAAGCTGGCCTTAGTAACACATCAGATACACACACGTGCTACTCTCTAGGTTCCCCAACATCCTTATACCCTTGGGGCCACTGGCATCTTGAACTTACATCCTAGCTAGGAGACCCTGTGCCAGCTGCGTGACCCTGAGCGACTGACTTCCCCTCCCAGGCCTCAGTGTCCTCATCTGTAGGGCGGTCCCATCTATTAAATGAAGCAAGGCCTGTCCAAAACTCTGCACAGTGCCTAGTACACAGAGGGTGTTTGATAAGCAGTAGGAACTGATGATGATGGCAACGGACTAGCCTTTCCCTCCCCTTGGGCCTTTTCTGGACCTCCAGTCTCTATCTGGTGCTTCCTTCTCCTTGCCCCTCAACCCTCCTCCTGACTCAGCCCTCTCTGGGCTCCCTCCCTCTGTTCAGCCATCCCAGGGCCCGCACCTCACCACTGCCAACTTGAGCTGTACTCCGCTGGGACCTCTCTTAAGCAACTCCACCCAGGGGACCCTGTCAGAAATCAGCATCCTGCCTACCCACCTCTTCTTGGCCTTGGACCACCACTGGGATCCCTGCCTGCCCGGTCATTCATAACTGAGCCTTGAGGCTCCAGTTCCGGCCTCTGTAATGTCTCATAATCCAGCTTCCCTCCTCCCCATGCCCCCTGCCCCTCCCCTGCCTGTCCACATCCCCAGCACCCCCTGAGAAACTTGTCTCAGGCAAAGCTCCAGCCCAGCCACAGCCCTGCTCCCAGCTGGCTTCCCTGCCTGCTCCCCGTGGCCCAGAAGGAACCTTCTTTCGTCCCATCCCCTGCTGCTCTTTCCATGTGCACCCTGTGCTCCAGAACTCATCTCCTGTTTCCTACAAACGTGCCACGTCTCCTGCTTCCCTGCCTTGACCCATGCCATTTCTGCCCACTCAGAGCCTTGTCCCCATCTGTGCATATTCACATCATATCCTTCCAGCACCTCCCTCAGGAGAGCCTTTCCTCACATCTCACCCACCCTCTGCCTCAGCTCTGGGTGCCAGAGGAGGTGCTGGGGGAATGAATGAAGGAGTGAACTCAGGAAGCTGATGGGATGTCTGTCTGTCTGTCACACACTCACATCTGAAATCCAGCCTTGGGGACCTGCACTCGTGCACCAAGCCCAGCCCCTCTCCAGCCCCTCCCCCAGGCCTGCCTTCACTTCCCACAATGGGGAGGTGGAGGTGCTACCCCCTGGACCTGGAGGGCCTCGGAGGGATGGCCCACATACAAGGCCACTGGGGCCTGGCTACGAGCATCCCAGCCCAGCCCAGTCCATCCTGCCCGGCCTCTTGGGACCAGACTCTCAGGGCAGAAGAGGTGTGTCCTGGGCTGGGGGGGCAGGATCCTCTCCTTCCTGCCTCCCAGTGAGTCACCCACAGCGGTGAGGGTGACCTCCCTGTGACACCCGCCCACTGTGGCCTGGGCACTGAGCCTGAGGGATGTGGGCAGCACAGATGGAGACAGCAGCCTGGGCAGGATGGCCAGGGGGCTTGGGAGGCCGGGCCCAGGGACACTCACATGCACAGTCATCTCATCACACACACACATGCACAGACTCATTCTGACACCAACACAGACTTACATAAACACTCGCATAGTCACTGCAGACACGCACCCAAGATAACACAAAGAAACCTGTACTTGAGCCCAGAGGGCCAGCCCAAAGCCTGGGCATACCCCTGTGTGTATGCCATGCGCAAGCACACGTGCACACACAGACACGCACACACATGAGAATCGTGAGCCACATCTGTGGGATTCCTCAGATCTGCAGTGACTATGTGAGTATAGGAGTGTGTAAGAGGGGCTGTTGTGTTGGTGCCATTGTGGGCCCGGCCTAATTACCCTGTCCGGGAGGGTAATTACTGCCGGGACACCTCCCCCAGCCTGGCCCACAGGGCTCTGGGGGAGGAGCGCTGAGCCCCAGGCCTGGCCCTTTGAAGAGCGAGGTTGGGAGAGGGGTGGGCTCCAGGTGGAATGGAGTTTTCAGGGTTTGAGGGGTTAGGGGGAGACTCTGAGGCTGAACGGTTCAGAGTTTCTGGGGGAAGCACAGATGGGGCTTCAGGAAAAGGAGGGACCAAGGATCCAAGCCAGCCCCTACCTCCAGGCCTGCGCCCCACGTGTTAGGCCGCAAGGCCCCTCCCCTCTGAGACCTCGCCAGTAACTAATTCCCTCACCCCCAGCCTGGGCTTGGCTCCTCCTCCCAGGGAATGCAGGTGTCCACCGCTGGCAGGCCCTACTTGAGACATTTTTTAAAGACTTTTCCTGTTTCTTCCAGCGAGTCTGTTTCTAGGGTGAATACTTAACCCTTCTCTGAGACCTGCCCCAGCTCGCATCCCCGCAAAAGCCCCTGCCTGTCGACCTCGACTCCCTCTCAGAACCCAGCACTTTCCTAGAAGCCTGTGCCATCCAGGGCGCCAGCATGACCCCACACCTTAGGCCTCTACCCCGACCCGAAGCTGTGAAGTCCAGGCTTCCACGCGGCCCTCCCAGCTCTGGCCCCAGCACTCCAGCCCCTCCCAAGCCCCCTGAAGCCCCTGGGGCCCGCGGCCCTCCCCGTCCGCTCTCTGAACCCACGGTCACCAGGGTCACAAGGCCTCCGCTGCCATGTCTCCCGCGTGGGCTCCGGGAGCCGGCCTTCCCCGCGCCCCCCGCCCGCGCCCCCGGCCCTCACCCACGCGGAAGCCGGAGCCCGTGAGCGTGTCGGTGCTGTGGCCGTTCTCTCCGATGAGCGTCATGTTGGAGCCCTTCTGACAACTGTCCCGACACTGGCCCTTGAGACAGGTCCGCTTGCAGATCACCGGCGCAAAGACCACCTTGAAGCGCTCGCGGGCCAGCGCCCCGCCCCCGCCAGCGCCCCTCTCGCCCGCCGGCCCCCCCTCGGCCCCGCGGCCCGGGCCCAGCAGCAGCAGCAGCAGCAGCGCCAGCAGCCCCGCCGCCCCCGCCCCGCGCATCTCAGGGGCCAGGCCGTCAGCAGCCCCACGGGGCCCGGGCATCCGGGGCCGCAGGACCCGGGGGGCGCGCCCGGGCGCGGGCGATGGTCCCGACGCCCGCGGGGGATAAGCAAGCCGGGAGCTCCGGGAGAGGCGTAGAGAGGGCAGTGAGGGACAGGATGGGAGGAAGCGCGCGGGGAGGGGACTGCAGGCGCGGGCTCGGGCCCAGTGAGAGCCAGAGAGATGGAGGCTGGACCACGGGGAGCCCAGAAACTTCCACCGCCCCGGGAAGGAGCCCAGCCACGAGCCGGGGCAGGGGGCCTGCGGAGGCCCCAACCTGAGGCCGGAGCGGGGAGGCCGGAGCAAGTTGAGGCGGAGAGGAGGAGCGAGGGGAGAGGAAGGCCGGGCGGCCGGCCCGCTCCGCGCCTCCCCCGGCCGGGCTGGGCTCCCGCGGCCGCCGGGAAGCAGGGAGCGCGCGGGGCGGACGCAGGGAGAAGTGAGCAGTTGTTTTCCCTGGCTGGAGCGCGGCGCGGCGGCGGCGAGGGGGGCTGGGGCGCTGGCCCCGGGCCAGGGAGACAGTTTTTTTTCTGTTTAAAGCGTCGTCGCTGCCGCCTGGGGGAGCGAGGGTGTGCGGGCGGGTGGAGGCTGCTAGGGGGGCGGTCCCCGCCCCAGATGCCCGCCCCGCCGGAACCCGCCGCCGCCGCGCTGGGCCCGCTCCAGCGAGCCCTCACCTGGGACCGCTGGCCGCCCCGCCGGATTCCTCCGGGCGGGGCCGGGAGGCCCGCGCCCACCTCCGCCCCGCAGCATCCAAGTGGGAAACCGAGGCTCAGGGAGGAAGACGGGCCGGGCCCGGGGGTCGCGCGGCTGGTGGGAGGCCAGCTGGGGCTGGAACCCAGGGCTCCCAGCCCTGGCCCAGCTTCCCTTGCACATGCGGGGGTCTCACCACCCCTCAGTCACTTCTCATGAGTACTGGTCCACTCCTGCCCACTAGGACTCAAGGAGGGGCACCCCTTCACCAGGGCCTCAGTGGGGTCCCAGGAAGAATTCCATGAGGTCCTGAAGAAGAGTAGATAGAGCAAAGTTTGAAATCTAGCTTGTCTGCCAACCCCCAGTTAATGGCTTCCCAGTGCCCACCCTGCCCCCGCCCCTTCGCCTTGTCTGGCCGGGCTGGCTGGGCTGGCTGTGGGCCTCAGACACTCTGGAATCGCCAAGGTCTGAGCTCAGGGCCTGGCCCCCTTCCCAGGCTAACAGCCGGGAGGAGGGGGGTGATGCCTGAGGGCCGGGGACTGGGGAGGGGCACAGCTGGGCCCCAGGGCAGGGGCTGGCAGGGACTGGGGAAGGGCCTTGAGTTGGGTCAAGGCTGGAGAGGAGCCAGGCCTGCCCACTGGTCTGGAAGGGAGGCCCTCGAGGGCTGCAGTGGTCTGGTGCCCAGCCATATCACTGGGGGCCTGGCCAGGGGAGACCCCCGGATTCAGTCTCTGACTCACAGAACTCAGCAAGGTGAGTATGACCAGGGTACTTCCGGAGCAGGAGACAGCCAAGGCAGGGTAACACCCTCTCTCTGAGGGGAACAGGTTGCAGTCTGAGGGAAAGGGCGTTCAGTCACTTAAGGTACACCTGGGTAAGGAACTCGTGGCTTTAACTTTGAGAGTGGGCTTATTTGGGGTGACTGAGGGAGACTCTTCAGTGGACCCCTGCCCAAATTGCTCAGTGGGCTCAGGCCCTGTTTCAGATAGACAGGTGTTGGAGGAGTAAGATGGGGGCCATCCTGTGTCCCCAGCGGAGATAGGAAGGTGTGTAAGTAAGGACAGCCCTCACACTCCCTCTGGGGCATCTCTGGTCACACACTGAGGCTGGGAATGGTACTGATGCTCCCCACCTGCCAGGCATAGGGCTAAGTATTTTCTAGTCATTTTTCCCTCATACTCATCTGAACCTGACCCTCCTCTGCCTACAGTAGGGTGTGATTCATCTTGGAACACAGCATAAACAGACTAGGGTTAGAGTCCGCATCTCTCTGAGCCTGTTTTTTTACCTGTAAAATGGGGATCTAGTCATTCAACAAACAAGGAACCTCTTGCATGCTCTTTTTAAAAAAAATAATTAGGCTTTGCTGGGTCCTAGTTGTAGCATGCGAACTTTGAGTTGTGGCACATGGGGTCTAGTTCCCTGACCAGGGATCAAACTCGAGCCCTGTGTATGGGGAGCGTGGAGTCTTAACCACTGGACCAGGGAAGTAAGCCCCCAACATGCACTTGTTAACAGGTAGAACCAATTGCTGCTTTCCTGGAGCTTCTGTCCTGGAGGAGACAGACATATGATAGATCAATTCACTGACTGAGGCTGTGCCAGAGGTCGGTTCTGAGACAGAGAAGAAGAAGGAGCAGGGGATGAGAGCAGTGGTGAGACCTGAAATCCAGGAAGCCCCTCTGGCAAAGGGACTTTAAGCCAGGAGCTGGAGGAAGAGCTGGAGTTAACGGGTGTGCAGTCCACCCAGCGTTGGGGGAAGACTGTAGGAGGCCTGAGGGATTGAGGGGAATTGCGGAGGGGACAGTTGACACTGTCATGCAGGGGTGAGGGGTAGGAAAGAGATTCATTTCTTCCAGGAGCTGAGACAGGGCCAGCAGAGCAGCAGGGTGGGGAGGCAGAGAGAGAGCATCCGGAGGCGGAGGCAGGAGGCCATGCTGAGGAGTCTGAGTTTTATTTTCATCGCAGTGGAACTGTATCAGAGCAAGAAGGGTGTTCTTGCCATCTTCCCAGGACAGACGCTACAGCCTGGATGCGGTGGAGATGTGTTTGGGGGTGGATTCCAGAGACTAGAAGTGGAGGGTACCAGAGAGGCAGGTGGTGTGAATGCTTCCCAGGTGTCTGCCTGATCCCGCGGGCGGGTGAGGAAGGCGGCAGGGGAGAGGGAGACCACAAAGGAGTGTGGGTTCTCTTTGCAACTTGCTGAGTTTGAGATAGAGCCTCCCTGGTGACTCAGATGGTAAAGCGTCTGCCTGCAATGCGGAGACCTGGGTTTGATCCCTGGGTCGGGAAGATCCCCTGGAGAAGGAAATGGCAACCCGCTCCAGTATTCTTGCCTGGAAAATCCCATGAATGGAGTAGCCTGGTAGGCTACAGTCAATGGGCTCGCAAAGAGTTGGACATGACTGAGCGTTTGAGATTGGATGTGACAGAGTTTGAGATGCTTGTGTCATCCAAGTGCAGATGTCCCAATCCAGATATGTGGAGCTCAGCCAGGATGCCTGCCCTGGAGACACGGACTCGGGGTCCTCAGCACACAAGGGCATTTACAGCCACGGAAAGGAGGGGTTCCACTGGGGAGAAGAGGGTCAGGGAGAACCAGGGAGGTCACCACCCCCAGGTCAGAGAGAGGAGGCAGAGTCTGAAGTGACTCAGAAGGAGCAGCTGGATGAAGCTGAGGGAAGAAGACCAGGAGTGTGACGTCAGAGATCCCAGAGAAGCAAGTGTTTTGGGAGGAGAGCATGGCCAAGGGTGTCTAATGCTGCTGACAGAAGGATGGCGGTAAGGCAGCCTCTGTTCCGGGGCCGCTGAGGGGGCTGAGTGACCGGGAGCCGTGAGAGCCAGCACCCAGCCCTGTGCTTGGCGTGCAGCGAGTGCTCCATACATTTACTTACTGTCATTACCAGACTCCTTAAGCTCCTCGGGGCTTCCCTGATAGCTCAGTTGGTAAAGAACCCACCTGCAATGCAGGAGACCCTGGTTCGATTCCTGGGTCAGGCAGATCCGCTGGAGAAGGGATAGGCTACCCACTCCAGTATTCTTGGGCTTCCCTGATAGCTCAGTTGGTAAAGAATCTGCCCGCAGTGTGGGAGCTCTGGGTTCCATCCCTCGGTTGAGAAGATCACCTGGAGAAGGGAAAGGCTACCCACTCCAGCATTCTGGCCTGGAGAATTCCATGGACTGTATAGTCCATGAGATCGCAAAGAGTTGAACACAACTGAGCAACTTTCACTTAAGCTCATCAGGGGCCCAGCCAGAAGCGGTGGGCACCCTCATGTGGGTTATGAACATTAACCAAAGCCTGGAGCTGCAGAAGCTGGAGCTGACATAGGGGTCCTGTCCTCGGGAGCCTTGGCCTTCCATAGACATTGGCAGTACCTGTCCTCCTGCAGCCAGCAGGGAGGGAACTCCGGAAATCCTATTCCTGTCCAGCCCAGCCTCCCAGGGGTTGAACCCCAAAGGAAGCCTGTGGGCAGCGGGGCTGGCGAGGCCACAGAGTAGGCAGGGTTGGCCTCGGGGCATGAGGCCTGGCGGACGCAGATGCAGGGTGGATCTGCAGGGTCATTGCAACAGCCCAACCAGGGAGTGTCCATAGCTTATCCACCTTTTCTCTCTGCATCTCCTGTGGCACCACACCCAGGCACCCCAACTTCCTAGAATCTACCAGCCTGTCTCCTGTAAGTCCAAGGAGACCATGACCTCTGTGCTCAGTCCAGATGACTTCGGCCACCTAATGGGTCTCCATACCGCCATTCCTGCCCAGTCCCGTCCCTCCTCCACCTGGTACAGGACTCACTTTTTAAAACCTGATTCCAGGACTTCCCTGCTGATCCAGTGGTTAAGAATCCACCTGCCCACACTCCAGTATTCTTGCCTGAAAGAATCTCATGGGCAGAGGACTCTGGTGGGCTTCCTAGCTTATCCAGACTGAAATAAAAAACAAAAAACAACGATCCACCTGCCAGAACTGGGGACACAGGTTCGATCTGTGGCCTGGGAAAATTCCATGTGCCGCTGAGCAACTAAGCCCGTGGGCCACAATTATTGAACCTGTCCTCTAGAGCCCGGGAGCCACAACTACTGAAGCGCACGCACTTATAGCCCATGCTCCACAAGAGAAGCCACTGCAGTGGGAAGCCCGCATGCTGCATTGAAGACACAGCACAGCCAAAAAAAAAAAAAAAAAAACTGATTTCAGTGGGCTTCCCTGGCCATTCAATGGTGAAGAATCCGTATTTCCACCCCAGGAGGTCGGGTTTAATCCCTGGTCAGGGAACTAACATCCTACACAATGCAAGGCATGGCCAAAAAAACACAAAAAACAAACCAGCAACAACTAATTCCAACCATGCTCCTTCTCAGCTTATAAAACCTCCAGCAGCTTCCTTCTGCTCACCTGGCCTGCAAGGTCCTCTGTGCCTCCCGGTGGGCCTAGTCCTTCATGTCTCTAGTTCCTGCCTCCAGGAGGCATTTCTGTAAAACAGCTACCTGCAGCCCTTTGAGTCACATCCCCTGTTTATCTCCTGCTGGTCCTTGTCACAGCCTGAAGCATTCTTCTCTATGGGTTTGGTCACTTACTGTCCATCTCACCGCCCTCCCAGGAAGCACAACCTCGCCTCCAGAGCCTAACACATGACCTGGCACACAGAGGGCACTGAAGTTTGTTGACTGATTGAATGGACTGAGAGGACGAGGCTGTGAAAAATGCAACAATTAGACTAGGCTCATCTGGTGAGTAAGACGTGGGGGTTGAATGTAAGCTGGCCTGATCCAAAACCCACACGTTGTTCCTGGGAGGGGAAGGAGAGGAGTCCCACAGATATTCTAAAAATAGGAGGGTGGGGCCCTGAGGGCAATCAGGGGCTTTGCTGGAACAGGGCAAGGAGGAGCCCAGGACGGCAGCCGGAGGAATGGTCTGTCTGCCTCAACATCAGGGAAGGGCGCCTTTGTGCAGAGGGGTTCTTGAGGCCCAGAGACGGCAGGGACTTGGCCAAGGTTACATTACTGGGTCTTCCCAGGTGGCACTAGTGGTAAAGAGCCCGCCTGCCAATGCAGGAGACACAAGAGATGCAGGTTCGAACCCTGAGTCGGGAAGATTACCTGGAGGAGGGTGTGGCAACCCACTCCAGTATTCTTCCCTGGAGAATCCCATGGACAGAGCAGCCTGGTGGGCTGCAGTCCATAGAGTCACAAAGAACTGGACATGCCAGAACTCAAACCTAGGGTTCCTGATGCTTCCTTAGGGGCATAGGCTGGACGGAGTGGCCCCAGCCTGTGTAACGGAAGTTAGGTTTCAGGAGGCAGCATAACACAGTGGTAGTTTTCTGGAATACCTGCTGTGAGCATTGGGAAGATTCTTCATCTTCTCTATGCCTCCTTACTCATTTTCAGACAAGGAAGTAAAGCAGCTGACATTCATGAAACCCTTGGTGGATGCTGACCACATGGTAAGTCCTCAGTATGTTACCTCTTTTTTCTTTTCTTTCTATCTTTTAAAAAAGATATTCATTTTTTTATTTGGCTGTGCTAGGTCTTAGTTGCAGCATTTGGGATCTAGTTCCCTGACTAGGAGTCCAACCCAGACCCCTGCACTGGGAACGTGGAGTTTCAACCACTGAACCACCAGGGAAGTCCCTATGTTAGCTTTTCTCATTATTATCTGGGCCTGGGGTCCAAAATGGGCTTGCTGGGACAGTCCCATGGACAGAGGAGCCTGTGGGCTGCAGTCCATGGGGTCGCAGAGTTGGACACAGCTGAAGCAACTGAGCGTACACACTGAGGTCCAAAATGGGCTGTAGGTGGGTGCTGGCTGTCTGGGAGGATGGGGTCTGTGACACTTCCCTGAATTCTGAATTTCTTTGGGAAGCTTCTAGGCTCTGAGGAAAGAAACGGCTCTAGGGGTGGTAGGTTCTAAAGGTGATGGTTGGAGGTTTCAGAGGCCTGGAGGGGACAGTTCTGCCCTGAAGTATCTCTCTCTAAGTGATGTGGAGTGGCCGTTCCCGAGTCCCTCTTATGTGTCCCCATGGTGATGAAGAACACGAGAGATGGGATTGGAAAATGAAATGAACCAGTCTTCATGTTTGATCAGCCAGAGGATCTTCATCCCTGCCCCTGGTCTCCACCTTCTGAACCCAGGAAAAGTCTACCCGTGGGAATCTGACCGGAGATGTGCGCAGCCTGGGTGGAGGCCCCACCCTGCCCACTCCCAGCAGGCTGTCCAGGCTTCAGCTTCTCCATCTGCACTTTGGGATAAGACACAACTCCCGGTGCTGTCCTGAGGCCCAAAGGAGGGTGGTTCAGGCTCTTAGCGCAAGTGCCCAGCCCCAAGATAAAATACATCAGAAGTTCCTGAGGGCTGCTGACTCCGACTGCCCCCTCTGACTGCCCCTAGGATGGTGATACTAAAACAGAGACTAGGAGTTACTTGTCAACAGTGTGTAAGTTGGACTTGCATTTGTGTTTATTTACATGTCAGTTACAGGCCTGAGAGAAAAGGACTCGTCTTGCCTCATTGGCACAGGCTCAGAAATCTCACATGGATTGTAGAAATAAAGTTTCTCTGGTGTTTGAAAAAAAATACACCAAAAGTTGAGTATTATTATTTTTTATTAGGCTATTTTATTCATCTTAATTAAATTATATATATATTTACATTTGTATTGATTTATTATTTGTCTCTTTTTTGCTGCACTGGGTCTTCACTGCTGCGCTCGGATTTCTGCTAGCTGCAGCGAGCTGGGGCCACCCCTCCTTGCGGTGTGCAGGCTTCTCATTCTGGAGGTTTCTCTTGTTGCAGAGCATGGGCTCTAGAGCTCGGACTCGGTAGGTGTGATACACAAGCTTATTTGCTGCATAGCATGTGGGATCTTCCTGGTGTGGGTGCATGCTAAGTCACTTCAGTCATGTCCAACTCTGTGCGACCCCATGAACTGTAGCCTCCAGGCTCCTCCGTCCACAGGATTCTCCAGGCAAGAATGGAGTGGGTTGCCATGCCCTCCTTCAGAGGATCTTCCCGACCCAGGAATCGATCCCACGTCTCTTACTTCTGCATTGGCAGGCAGGTTCTTGACCACTAGCTCCCCCTCGGAAGCCCCGGATCTTCAGGGATCGAATCCATGTCCCCTGCATTGGCAGGTGGACTCTTAATCCCTGGACCACAGCAAAGTCTGAGTATTATTAGTTTTATTACTGTATCATCTAGCCCTTTCTTGTTTCCCAGAAACGTCAGGCCAATTCACATTGCAGTGAAAAACAAGAAGAAAAGTCGATGCCTTTTGGATGCCTGTTAGCCTGCTGATACAATAGCACCAGTTACAATGTTCAGACCCATGGCTACAAAACATAGGCCACCTGTCGTCACGAGAACCTGACCCACAAATGCGGCAGGTGAGGAGGGCTTGTAACTGAGCTGCACCTGAATGTGCCCTGGTGGGGTGTGCTGTCACTGAGGGCTGGGCCTAACTACTGCATGTCCACTGTGCGACAGGCAAGGACAAATGCTGGGCTCGGCCACGAGAGGGTAGGGAAGGGTCCCACTGCTTCCCAGACAGCTGGGCTGCCCACCGTGGCTGCTCTGAACTGCCTTTACCACCGGCGCTTCTAAGACCTGTGTGCTTTCCTCGTGTCAAGGACTAGGATGGGTCTGAGGTCCTACCCTACCTGCAAACACAAGGGAGCCTGCCACAGGTTCGTGGATGCTGGCAGAAGACAGGAGATTCCTGGGTCAGAGACAAAGGACCTCGTTATTCATGGCATAGTAACTAGCACAGTCATCCGCATATTGGCATCAGACCTCTGGTCCCCAAGTCCTGGGAGTGGCACCAGTGGCTTGGGTAGATGCCTGCACCCAGTGGGTTGTGGTATGGGAGCAGGCCCTAAACTTAAGGACCTATGTCTTTTTTTTTTTGTTTTTCACAATTCTTGTTTGTTTCTGTATTTTTATGGATTTGGTTACGCTGGGTCTTAGTTGCGGTATGCGGGATCTTCATTGCATCGTGTGGTATCTCTAGTTGTGGCACATGGGCTCTGGAGCGCGCAGGCTCAGTAGCTGTGTGGCGTGAGCTTAGCTGCTCCATGGCATGTGGGATCTTAGTTCCCTGACCGGGGGATCGAGTCCTCTGCACTGCAAGGCAGGTTCTTAACCCCTCGGCCACCAGGGAAGTCCTCCCAGGTGATTTCTAATGGGTGCCCTTTGCTCTGGAGGAACGTCTGACTCAGTCTTTCATGGCTGTTCACATCATCCTTAAGAAGAGAGTCCAGGACAAAGGCAGTCAGTGCCTCTCTTGCAAAATGTGCAGAAACTCAAAAGGATCCCTGGAGAATTGTCTTACAATAATATTCACCCCCCCATTTCTACACTGTCTTGGCTTTTGGTGAATTTTCCCATGAATTCCCCACTTTGTTGGCAAACCTAATCGACAGACGCTAGGACCAAGTCTGTTCCATTTGTCACATACAGCACTTAATTAAAGCTATGGTCAATAGGACTGCAAGCAGCAGGATAAAGCCAACTTGCACTTCTGACCTCAGCCATGCCTCCCAGCTGAACAAATCCAGAAAACAGAAAGCCCACCTTGGCCCAGAGGCATTCAAGACAGTCTCACTCAGTTCACTGACCAATGTTGCTATGGATGATAGATTTCTTCTGGACTTCTTCCCTACAGGCCAGAATCTGTGCAATTAATATATCTTCTGGAGGACTTCGCTGGTGGTCCAGTGGCTAAGACTCCACACTCCCAATGCAGGGGCCCAGGTTCAATCCCGGGTTAGGAAACTAGATCCCGCATGCTGCAACTAAGATTCCCGCATGCCACCATGAAGACTGAAGATCCTGAATGTTGCAACCAAGACCTGGAGCAGCCAAATAAATAAATAAGTGTTGAGTGTAGTCACTCAGTCGTGTCTAACTTTTTGTGATCCCATGGATCCCGCTAGGCTCCTCTGTCCATAAGATTCTCCAGGCAAGAATTCTGGACATTTTTATAAAATATACAGGAACTCACTATGTTTACCACTCCAATATGGGCCACTGTCAGGGGGGACTCAGAGAGAGAGAGAAGTGTGCGCGCCAAGCCCTCTGGGGATTCTTATGATCCCACAAATGCGGCAGTTGAGGAGGGCTTGTAACTGAGCTTGTAACTGAGGCTTGTAACTGGGCTTGTAACTGAGCCCTCAGTTATGATTCTTATGTCAAACAAGAGAATCCAGGTGGTGGAACCATAATGCAGTGAGAATCCCCTCAGTCCCCTCCTTTCATTTATTTATTTTTAATTTTTAAATGTATTTTTTGGCCGCACTGGGTCTTAGTTATGGCACATGAGCTCTTCATTACTGCATGCGGGCTCTTCATTGCGGTGCGAAGGCTTCTCTCTAGTTGCAGTGTGCAGATTCTATAGTTGTGGCGTGTGAACTTAGTTGTCCCAAGGCATGTGCGATCTTATTTCCCAGACCAGGGATCGAACCACACTGGAAGGCGGATTCTTAATCACTGGACCACCAAGGAAGTCTCAAGGCCCCTTTCTGACTGGGCTGTAACCCAGCATTCACCAACCCTGCTGACCTGGAGTTGCTGTTAAGGGAAAGAAAGCAGCATTATGTCCAGGAATGGTGAATGGTGAGCCCTAAAATTCCAAAGCTGGTGTATATAATCCCCACCACTCTCATCTTGATCATTATGAAGGACATGGCCTAGAGGAGATGGTCCCATAGTGACTTAATTGCTGTGTGTGGACCAGGAGAAAGAGCCAGAAACCTCTTTGAGCTAATTTTTGAGGAGCTGTTTCAACAGTCAACAGTACTCCATGCTTGTGGATGATTAGGGAGAACAGAAGGACTGCCAGATACCTAGACTATCAGCCCATTGTTGGGTGGCTTTTGAGATGAAGGGTACACCATTGTTAGACTTCAGTTGGTCCAGAAAGCCAAGAACATTACACAGATTAGTCTCAAGAACCACAATGGTGTGACCAAACCTGACTGATCTGAAACAGTACCACCGTAACCTGAAAAAGTATGAAACACCATCCACAGCCTCAAGAAGGAGTCAAAGGTCCCGTGCCTCAGGAGTGGGCCATGCTCAGGAGCGGGCAGGGACGATGCCATATACACTGTAGCCTCCCTCTTTGCAGGACAAAGAGATTTTGGGTGGAATAAGAAATCTGGCATGAAGTGGTGGCCTCTGCATCAGAGGCACAGAGTCCTCTACTTTGTGTCCACTTTCTGATGGTGGACGTGTTGCCGTATCTGGTATGATGATGGGTCTGGGCAGAAATGGAGACAATCTGGGCAGTGCGGGCTCGATCCACAGCTTGATTCCTGCCAGTCTCATCAGAGAGTGGGTCCTCAGCAGGGGTATCTGCATAAGTGATCTAGATGGTTTGATCAGCCATGACTTGTTTCCACAGTTAGCTGAGAACACTGCCGTCCAAAGCCCTCTACAGGCAGCAGGATTGTGACATTATCTGTCTCACATCTGGGGACTCCTTGACTCAGCAACCACAGCCACACTGCATTCCAGCTGGAGTTGCAAGGTTCACACCATATGGCTGACCTGGGCTTGAGTTGGTCACTCTCGCTAAAGGTTTGGCAGTTTTGTTGATCTTCTAAAGCAGTGGTCCCCAACCTTTCCGGCACCAGAAACCAGTTTTGTGGAAGACGATTTTTCCACAGCCAGGGGCAGGTGAGGTGGTTTGGGGGTGATTTAAGAGCATTACATTTATTATGCTAATAATTTATATTTGCAGCTGATCCCCAGTACTAGCATCACAAGTTCAGCTCCACTTCAGGTCGCCAGGCATTAGATTCTCATAAGGAGTGAGCAGCCTAGATACTTCGTATGTGCAGTTCATCGAAGGGTTCGCTCTCCCATGAGAATCTCATACTGCCAGTGATCTGACAGTAGTTGGAGCTCAGACAGCAATGCGAGTGATGGGGAGCCACTGTCAGTACAGATGAAGCTTCACTAGCTCACCCACTGCTCACCTTCAGCCATCAGCCCAGTTTCTAATAGGCCATGGACAGGGAGTCGGGGACCCCTGTTCTAAAGAACTGAATTGTAGGTGAGTTGATTTTCTCTGATCTTTATTCTAGCCTTTCTGCTGTTTTCTTTGGATTTAGTTTTCCCTACTTTTTCTAGTTTCTTAAGGTAGAAGGTTACATTATTAATTAGAGGCCTTTTTTTCCCTTTTAAATATAATATACAGAGAGTTCCCTGGTGGTACAGTGGTTAGGACTTGGTGCTCTCATTGCTGAAGCCCAGGGTTTGAGGTTCAATCCCAGGTCGGAGAACTAAGATCATATGAGCCCCACAGTGCAGCCAAAAGAAAAAAATAAAAAATATACAACCGTAAACTTGCCTCAAGCACTGCTGTGGCTGCATCTCAAGTTTTGGTATGCTGTGTTTTCATTAATCTCAGAGTGGTTTCTAACTTCCCATGTGATTTCTTCTATGACCAATTAGTTATTCAAGAGGGTGTTAATGTCCACATATTTGTGAATTTCCCAAATTTCCTTGTTATTGATTGCTAATTTCATTCCAGTGTGGTCTGAGAACATATTATGTATGATTTTAACCTTTTTAAAAAGTGTGTTCAGGGACTTCCCTGGTGGTCCAGTGGATGAGTCTGCTTTGCAGGGCAGAGGGCTCAGGTTTGATCCCTGGTTGGAGGACTAAGGTCCCCCCATCCTGCAAAGCAACTAAGCCACACACCACAACTAGAGAGTCTGAGGGCCACAACGAAAGATCCCATGTGCCACAACTGAGACCTAATACAGCTGAATAAACAAATAAATTTTTAAAATAAGTGTATTGAGACTTGTTTTATGGTCTAACCTACAGTCTATCCTGGAGAATGTTCCAAGTATATTTAAGAACATGACTTGCGATGTTGTTGGCAAGAGTGCTCTATAGATGTCTGTCAGGACTTGGGCTTGACAGCTGCAATTTTACTTTGAAAGGAGACTGCCTTAATAGGGGGTATTTCTGTCCCATTGTCAAAATTACATGTTATTTCTGCCTTGTTTCAATAGAAGAATGAGGAGAGTTTTCTAGCTGGAGCTGATCACAAGAATTTATCTAGATTTCTTTGTGTCACCTGTAACAGTATTATAAACTTAAACAATACGAGCCCAAGCAGTAATCATTGCCTCATCCGTAGTTTCCTATGGGAGTTTGCCTGTCTCAAGGAAATTCCCCTAAGAGGGACAAAGTTCCCTTATAGCAGCCAGGACCCACTGCGGGGTGCAGGGTGGGGATGGGGGAACTGAGACCTTTTATTGTCCTCTCAGAATGGATTTAAGATTGGCATGATAGACTGTAGAAAGGGCTGAGCTGTAAGATGGCCCAGCTGTTGCCATTCTATCTTACCAAGTATCACTTGCTCTACCCCTCATCTCCCAAGTGAGCCAGCGAAGTTCTAGTGATTCATCTATTTTTTTTTGTCTATAGCAGTAGTGAATTTTTGTGAGATGTTACCTTTCCACTCCCCAACCCCATCCAGGAGAGAGGAGTCGTCATGAGGAATAAATGAAAGGGAGTAAATGGGAGGATGAATGTAAGGGTCTTAGTTGAGGCCATGTAGGATAAGCTGTCAAGTGGCTATTGGTCACTATGATGACACAGAAGGATGCATTGAGGAATCTGGGGGTGACGAGGAGCTGGGAGCTGAAGACAGTAAGGACCTGGAGGGACTGTGCATCTAAGCTAGAGCCCAAGAGTCCCTCTAGTTAGTTTGGCAGAACCAACTTGGCATCGGGCCCTGAATCAGGTACACTGCTCCCCAAGAGCCTGCTGGTAGTTGGAGAGCGTGACTTGGGGCCCAGGGCTCTCCAAGGAAGCAGGAGGCAGCAAGTGTCCAAAAATGGAAGGTCCAGGGAGTCTATGTAGGAGGAAGATGGGGCCATGAAGAGGGTAAAACTGTAAAAGCATGTTCTGCCAGTCAGAGACAGACTGCTGAAGCAACCGTGGGAGTCTAAGTCCTAGTGCCTCCACTTCCCTGGAATACAGCCTCGAGGCCCTGCAGGCTGCACGTCGAGGCCGGTGGGGACGGGACTGCTGCCTGCTCCACCTGGCTTCTCCAAACCTATTAAGGGAGAGAATGTGTATGGGGTAAAAAAGAGAGGGAGAAAACAAACAAAAAAAAACCCCCACCAGGGCCAATGTTTAGGAAGCCCGAGTAATTTTAACAGCAACCCACTCAAAAAGAGCATAATGGTCATGTGCGTGCTCAGTCATGTCCGACTCTTTGTGACCCCGCAGGCTGTAGTTTACCAGGCTCTTCTGTCTGTGGGATTTTTCAGGCAAGAATCCTGGAGTGGATTGTCACTTCCTCCTTTAGGGGATTTACCCCACTAGGGGTCAAATCCGCTCTCCCCTGTGTTGCCTGAAGATTCTTTACCACTTTACCACCTGGGAACCCCCATAAGGGTCACAGGCATGCATAGCAACCCCCTCATCCCCACTCTCCAGCATGTGGCTGGAACCAAAACAGCACATGCCCAGCACAGCGATTTCCACCACCACCCCACCCGACCCCCGCCTCCATCAGCTGGCTTTTTGAGCGTCCCAGCTTCAACAAAATAAAAAACTTGCTTAGGCGCTGACTTTGCCTCAGTCCCAGGCCTTTGGATGGGGATGGAGGGGGTAGTGGGGGTGGGCACACTGGAACACCGAACATGCAGAAGGGGAGGGGTCTTGAAATAAGCTGAAAGGTGGTTTTCCCATAGTCACGTAGGGATATGAGAGTTGGACCATAAAAAAGACTAATCGCGGAAGAATTGAGGCTTTTGAACTGTGGTCCTTTGGACAGCAAGGAGATCAAATAAATTCTAGGAAATCAACCCTGAATATTCATTGGAAGAACTGATGCTGAAGCTCCAATACTTTGGCCACCTGATGCGAAAGATCGACTCATTGGAAAAGACTCTGACGCCTGGAAAAGGTTGAAGGCATAAGGAGAAGCGGGCAACAGAGCATGGGATGATTGGACGGCATCACTGACTCAATGGACATGAGTTTGAGCAAACTCTGGGAGATAGTGAAAGACAGGGGAGCCTAGTGTGCTGCAGTCCCTGGGGTCCTAAAGAGTCGGACACGACTTGGCGACTGAACTGACGGGGAGAACTTTCGCTGCCTGGTCTGCTTTGCCAGTTGAACGGCGAACCACTAAGGCCCGAGGAGGTTCCACGCACGCGGAAGGGGCCGTTTGTTATTGTCAAGAGTGGTGTTGTGATGATGCCAACTGCCCCGCCTGTCCCGGATCCTGCCAGTGCGGAAAGGGAAACACCAGGGAGGCGGAGGCCAGCGGAGAGATTTCTCAAGCCAAACGACCCTCCAACTGCGGCGGGAAGAGCGACCCTGCGCTGTCACTTCCGGGTCCTGAGACCTCAGCGGCATTATCACGGAGACGCGCCTCCTGACGCCCAGCCCGTCGACAAGTTTTTGTCCACAGATTCCCACCGAGGGGCGTGCCAGTGGGACAGGGTCCAGAGTGCGGCAGACACGCCCCACTCTGGGCATCGCGACGTCGGAGGAGCAGAGAGCGCGTCATTTCCGCCCTCACTCTCGGCCCGACAGGGAAAGGCGGGGCAAGGAGAAGGCGCGCTGCTTGTGCGTCACTTCCGGTGAGTCTAGCGGCGACAACGGCAACATGGCCCTAAACGGCGCTGGTGAGGCCATGGATTGCGGGGGCCTGTGGCTTCGCGTTTCGGGCGGCACCTTGCTTCAGCAAGACCTCCCGGCCCGTTGTGCCTCTCTTCCCCCAGAAGTCGACGACTTCTCCTGGGAGCCCCCGACGGAAGCGGAGACGAAGGTGCTGCAGGCGCGGCGGGAGCGACAGGATCGCATCTCCCGGCTCATGGGCGATTACCTGCTGCGTGGTTACCGCATGCTGGGCGAGACCTGCGCTGACTGCGGGGTGAGGAGATACTCGGGACGTTGGATCCAGGCTGGGGTCGCGGAGCAGGCCACACGGCCCTTTCCCCATCTTTCCCCTCTGAACCCCATCGCCCGTCTCACCTCTGCTCCCTGTGCTTTCTGGCCCCTAGACGATCCTCCTCCAAGACAAACAGCGGAAAATCTACTGCGTGGCTTGTCAGGAGCTCGACTCAGACGTGGATAAAGATAACCCGGGTGAGGGGTCGAGGGTGCTTGATGAAGAACTGTGGTGATAGAGGCTCAGGAACAGTAGTCGGGAGGTGACAGTGGTAATTGTGGGTGGGGCAAGGGTGAGTTGCGTTCTCCTTTCTCCTAGAAAGGACCATTCATTCAGTAAGAGCACTAAGCACCTACTGTGTGCCAGACACCAGAGCCTGAGCTTATTAGGCATAGTTCTGATGAGAGAAGGCCTTCTGCTCTTTAAGCAAGGACGTAAATACCTCTGATACAAAAAAGAAAATGGATGTGTTCCCTTATACTGGGGCAAGGAATACATCTCAAGTACAGAGAGAACAGAACAGTAAAGGGTAGGGAAGTGTCTCAGGGCTGAGGTGGAGCCAGGTATATCCTGATCATTCCACTGGCTTTCTCCTTTTTTAGCTCTGAATGCCCAGGCTGCCCTCTCCCAAGCTCGGGAGCACCAGCTCGCCTCTGCCTCGGAGCCCCCCTTGAGCTCTCGGCCTGCCCCTCAGCCCCCAGTACCGCGTCCGGAACACTGTGAGGGAGCTGCAGCAGGGCTTAAGGCAGTTCAGGGGCCACCCCCTCCTGCTGTGCTTCCAAATGCAGATGTGGTGGCCTGCACACAGGAGGCTCTCCTGCAGAAGCTGACCTGGGCCTCAGCTGAGCTGGGCTCTAGCACCTCCCTGGAGACTAGCATCCAGCTGTGTAGCCTTATCCGGGCATGTGCTGAAGCCCTGCGCAGTCTGCAGCAGCTGCAACACTAAAAAAAACCCTCCTGAGAAAAACCCTGTAGAAAAACAGCTGTTCCTCTTGTGTGGTTTGTTCTGTTTTTGGTTCAGAGTGTGCATGCAAGTCCCAGCTCCACTCGTCTTTTCCCTACTTTTGGTCTTTCATGCTATCACAGTCTGGTCTCCTTGATGCCCTGAGAAGTGAGTGGGGCTTGTTTCTGCTCAGTGTCCCCACTCAAAGGATGAGGTGGCAGAGGACTATGTGCTATTTTTTTTTTTTTTTCTGGTGAGGAGGCCCCAACTTCCTCAAAAGCAGAAACAGGAGGCGTGGATCTCTGAAGGAATCCTGGAACCTCGTCAGCCATCCAGCGCTATTCCCCACCCTTGAGAGAGATTTAGGGTTCCAGTCCCCTCGGTAGCTTCCCTTTCTTCCCCCAAGCATCCAGACACCATCATCCTCTCCCACCTCAGGCCCAGACCAGGTACTCAGATACTGAAACAGGATGTAGCCAGGTAGGGATCAAGGATGGTCTTAGTCTCAGTCTCCGGACCACACCCCACCCCTTTGGGATCCTTTTCCTTGAGAGTTGTAATTGGCCAGACTAAACAAACAGTGTTGGGAAGGGGGAGGAACCTCGGAGGAGCCGCACCCTCCGTTTTTAACCCCCTCCCTCCTTTTTACCTGCTTCCCTTCGGTCGGTGGCCAATGCCCTTTGCTCTGGTCTCTTGGGGCAACGTGGTCGCACAGAGCCGTTGCCCTTTTAAGACAGGCCCCGCCCACGAGGAGGGGGTGGGGCAGGGGCGGAGTCGGAGGAGTACGGGTGGGAACAAAGCGCGGCCTGCGGGCGGCGGCTGGGCTCTGCTGGCGGGGCCACGGGGTGCGGGGCTTGCGGGCGGCGGCCCGGGCGGAGCGTTGGAGAAAAGAAGGCGGCATCATCTTCTGATACCCGCCCGGCCATGAATGGGCTGCCCTCTGCCGAGGCGCCGGGAAGCGCGGGCTGCGCCTTGGCTGGTCTCCCGCCGTTACCGCGCGGCCTCAGCGGTCTTCTCAACGCGAGCGGGGGCTCGTGGAGGGAGCTAGAGCGCGTCTACAGTCAGCGCAGCCGCATCCACGATGAGCTGAGCCGAGCCGCCCGCGTCCCCGACGGGCCCCGCCAAGCCACCGGCGCCGCCAACGTGGGAACTGCTGCGGGTCCTCCTGGCCCGCGTCGCCCCGTCAACCTCGACTCGGCGCTAGCGGCGCTGCGCAAGGAGATGGTGAGTAGCTGGGCCTCGGTCAGCTGGGCGTTGGGGGGCGACGGGGCAGCCACCAAGCTAGAGCCCAGGCGCGGGTGGGGAGGGGTCTAAAGGAACGACAGAAGCCAGCTGGGTCAGAGGGGATATGGTAATAATTATAGCTATGTCTATTAGCAGTAGTTACTATGTATTTTTAAATGCTTTACTAGTGTTATTTCTTTCCATTCTGCTGTCTTGTTCCTGTCTTGCAGATAGGGGTTACTGACTTGCCTAAAGATTCAAAGCTGTCCACAGAAACCTGTGCTTGGGAAGATTGGCTTGGGCGGAGGGGTGGCTGGCACTCCAACCCCAGCCCACTTTCAGTCTTTTGCAGGTGGGCCTGCGGCAGCTGGACATGTCCCTGCTGTGCCAGCTGTGGGGCCTGTATGAGTCGATCCAGGACTATAAGCACCTGTGCCAAGACTTGAGCCTGTGCCAGGACCTGTCGTCCTCCCTGCACTCAGACAGCTCCTACCCACCTGACGCTGGCCTGTCTGATGACGAGGAGCCTCCAGATGCTAGCCTGCCCCCAGACCCACCACCCCTCACTGTGCCCCAGACACATAATGTCCGGGACCAGTGGCTGCAGGATGCCTTCCACATCAGCCTCTGAGAGCTGGGGGAGTGTGGGCATGCACCCATGAAAAAGGCTCAGAAACTCACCCCTCAGCAAGTACTCAGACTATAGTGCCTGCCTTCCCCCATACCACCTCACCTCACAGGAGGGCAAGGTCTGGGCCCCACGGAGGCAAAGCTGCCTACCCTCTCATGTCTTGGGTTAGCTGGCTCTGGGGCGGGTACCTGGGCTATAGCCTCTGCCCGTGGCACTGGACCTCCACTTGTCCCACCTGTGGGACCTCCAGCGTGGCCGACCTTCAGTCTGGCAGTGGTGTCCAAAGCACTTCCCTTGGCATCTCTGGGACTGGGATTGAGTGGCTTGGCTCCTGTCTCTTCACCTTCGCTGCCGTTGGCAGCTGCTGGCTCAGGGGCATCCCACCTCTGGCCCCTGGGTTCCACTGCTCTAGACGGGCTCTCCAGGACCCTTTCCTGCACCATCCAAGGTCAGGAGGGCCAAGGCTCCGTGCTGGATATTTAAGTTTAGGGGTCAGCCTCTTTGGCTCATAGATAAATAAATACTGTCTCAGCATTGGTGTGTTCCGACTGCTTGGCTCTGGGGCGGGAAGATAGCGGTGATTCTGACAGGTGCTGCCCCGCGCTCCGCCAGCGGGTGGCGCCCGAGACCCCGAGTTGGAAGAGGCTCGGCGGCAGCCGGGTGCGAAACCTCGGTCCCCGGGCAGAGTTCCTGCCAATCGGTCCAAGCTGGCCCGGCGTGGTCTCTCGGTTGTGTGACTGCGGGCGAGTCACATCCCCTCTCTGGCTGGAGGCCTGGAGCCCAACCCGCCTACCCACTCGCTTCGGGCCTTCCTGGCCGGCCGGGAAGGAAGGAGAAGCAGCTGCCCATCTCGAGGAGAGAAACTTTCCACCCCAAGTCGGGGCGGAGTTGAGGCGGCACAGGAAATGGGTGGGCCCGGGCAGGCGGGCCGGGCCGAGGGGCCCTAGGCGTGAGAGGGGAAAGCGCCTCCTAGAAGGGCCGGGAACGAGTGACCAACGGGCGGGAGGAAAGAGTTGCAGAGGCAGAAAAGGATGACGCCGCAGTGCCCGAGGCCCCCCCTAGAGTTAAGGCAAGCCCTGGAGGGATGATGGGGCTCTGGGTTTCGATGCCTGAGACAGACTCCCAGCGGCCAAACCCCCCATTCTCTGCCTGGCTCCCCCTCTACAGCACCTGGGCCCTTTAGAGTTGTACGTAAAAGGCTTTCTTTTACAATGGAGAGCAGCTAAACCGGGGTGTCAGGTTCTTTCCCTCGTCCTCCAGGTAAGTCTGCACATTTGCGAGTGGTGGGTGCTAAGGCTTTCGCGCACACAATACCCCACAACTTCCTGAAACGAAGAGGCGAGGACCTCGAAGTTGCGCAGTTAGGCTTACCGGCTGGCTGCCCATCCCCACGTCCGCTGCACAGTCACTTGCGCCCTGGACAGAACTCAGCTGACACTCCTGGCAGTCAGACGTCCTGTTTAAACCGAGCATTTATCAAGGACCAGGCTTCTGTCCACTCGCAAACCTAGCAGAGCGTTTGCACTGACAGGGAACGGACCAGTGCTGCTCTACGGATGTTCCAACTCTGGGCCTGACACCTGCAGCGGTTCATGACCCAGCCGGCGGGCTGGCGACACGGGCTCTAATCTAAGTGTGAACACAGCGGTTAACGCCCGCGGCACGCTTTCCAGGGGAGGGAGAGTCAACACACACACTTTTACTCTCCACGATAACGGATTTCATTTAGTAAGACCTGGCAAAAATTAGCCAGGTTCCACACTAAATGCTTTCCAAGGTTTCATTCTCAATGATATTGGAAAAGGTGCAACTATAATTATCCCTATTTTGCAGAGGTAAAAACTGAGGCTCAGAGCGTTGGTACTTGGCCCATGTTGGAGGTCAGCTGCTTGTGGGGTGCTAGGACTGCCTTCCCACTTGACAGCTGGAGAGCCAGGTCTGGAGGCTGGCAAGTGGGTGCTGCTCACCGTAGGGCCACCGGGGTTGGCCCCTGACCTTGCTCCCTCCTCCTCTGGTTACCACGTGGGTGGCAGCAGGAGTCTGTCTCCCCAGTTGAAGCCAGCTGGCTCTGGCTCAGCGCACTGAGACCCTTCACTCTCTTCTCCTTTCTGGTCTCTATTTCCCCAGCCTGTGAAATGGGGCCACCAGTACGTACCTCGCAGGGCTGCGGGCAGGAAGGGAGGCGGCCGGGCAGCGCTCTCGCGGGCGGCACCAATTGCTGGTGGCCCCCTGCCCCAGCCCGCTCGCCCCCTTACCCCGCCCGCGCCTCCACACGGCCTCGGCTCGCGACAGGCGGACGCTGCGGTCTAGGCGTCCCCCTCAACCCCGCTCTCCCTCCCGCGCGAGGCCCCGGAAGCCGGGCCGCCCCGCCCCCGCGCTCCCGTCCCGGCCCCCGCCTCCCGCCGGAGCCCCGCCCGCCTTCCGACGGGGGTGCGGCTCCAGGAAACGGCGCGCTCACGGCTCAGCGCTCCAGCGACCCGACGCGCCCCAGACGACCCCGCCAAGGCGGCCCGATCACCGGCGGGCCCCCTCGGCGGCCGCGGCGGGAAGAGCGGCCCCAGGTCCCGCGCCTCGGACCCCTCCGCACGGACGGGGCGGGCGGCGCGGATAGGATCCCGGAGGCCATGGGGACCTGGGCCGGGCCAGCGGTCGCGGACTAGCGGGTGTCCCCGGTCTGAGGAGCGGGCGGCGGAGGCGGCGGGGCCATGACCTCGGTGTGGAAGCGCTTGCAGCGCGTGGGCAAGCGGGCCGCCAAATTCCAGTTTGTGGCCTGTTACCACGAGCTAGTGGTGGAGTGCACCAAGAAGTGGTGAGTTGGGGGGGGGGAAGCCTGGGGGCTCCCCAGAATGGCCCGGACCCCGTCCGGGGGCCTGAGAACCCTGGCCTCCGTCCAGTGGCCAGAGAGACCGCCTGCTCCAGCCATAGCCCTGGGGACCCAGACACAGAGAAGGGCCCTGGCAGCTCTGGGGGATTCCCCAGAGTTGGAGGGGCTGCGGGCAGCCTTTGGGGAGTGGAGGTCAGGACGTCCAGGCCTGAGGATCTGTGTGGGCCCACACTTTCCTCAGCTGCGCTCAGAGCTGGGGAAAGGGAGGCCTCATATTTCTGGCCAGAGGGGTGGTTCAGGGTGGAGCATCAGAAAAGGGGGCAAGTTTTCAGGTCCGCAGGCGGAGGGCCTCAGTCCAGCTCAGAACAAGGATGGTGCCCCCTTCCCCCCTGCCTGTTTGTTGAACCAGAGGAACCACCCGCCCCTTCAGCGGGAGTGGGCGCTGGGCGGCTGGACTCATCTCCATAATATCCTTAAAAGGGGAAACTGAGCACTGGGAGTGATGAAGAGGGAGACAGGCAGCAGCTTAAAGGGGCCCGAGGGTGGAAGAGGTTGTGGGTCCCAGAGGAGAGAGCCTGGGGAAAGCAAGGTGGTGGGGTGGGGGAAGATATGTCAGGGGATGCAGGACCCTGACCTGGACTACCAGGGCCTGGGGGCATCTGGTTCACACGCCCCCACCGGCAGCTGCCCAGGCCCCTGCGTCACACCCTAAATATACGTGCTCCTTGGTGTCAGCTTCCCTTGGCTGGATTAGAGCACAGCTGTGGGGGCCTCACCCTCCAGGCGGGGCTAAATTTAGGCTCCCAAGAGGAAGGACAGGAAGGGACTGGAGGGTCCAAAGGGAGAGGAGTGAGTAGGAGGCCTGGGGTCCCTTGGGCAGCTGTCATATCCCTGATCTTGACCGGGCCAGCCAGAGGGTGGATCACACCATTCAGCGAGGCCCAGAAAGGTCCAGGAACTGGCTGGGGTAACACAGCACCGGGCTAGGACTTGAACTCTGACCTATGGCTTCTGCCTTCTGCTCCAGCATCCTAGATGAAGCCAAGGGGATGCTGGGCATGGTCGCAGAGAGCTGGGTGAGGGTGTGGGCAGTGTCAACGTGTCTGAGTCACAAGGGGCGGGCAGGCCTCCTGGACTTTCTCGCCTGGAGCCCCGGCTAGGAAGCTGCCCATGCCTGGTTCACAGCTCCCTGGGAGGGCGTGCCCTGCCTGAGTCAGGCTGCCCGGCCATGCCCCGCCCTCCCCAGGCTCCCACAGTTGGCTTCCCCTTTCTGGGAAGGCCCCTTGGCTACCCTTAGCCGTCACCTGCAGTGTAGGGTCCAGCGGGGGCATTAGGCTCAGGTGTGTGCCCTTGCCCAGCCTCTACCTCTCTGGTCTCCCCCAGGAGATGACAGAAGACCCAGTTATCCTGGCTCAGCCTCCAGAGGGGCTGTGAGCTGGGTGAACCTGAGCGTCCTGGCATGGGACTGGGTGCAGGCACAGGGGACTCTTGTGTTGCCCCCTCTGCCTGATGACCCCCGAGCCCTTCCTACCCTCTTGGGCAGCACTTGGCCTCTCCCTCCCAGGCCCAGCCACATGCCTGGCGACTCTCTCCTCTGGCTTTGTCTGTCTCCCCCCATCTCTTCTACCCCAGCTTATGCTGTTCAGCTTAGCTGTCACCTTCTAGAAGTCCTCCCTGATGTTCCTTGTGGGAATGGGGGTCCCTGCAAAGTGAAGGGCTGGGCATGGAAGGTCCTGGGAGGGTATCGAATGACAAGCTGACCCTATGCCTCTCTGTTTCCCAGCCTCTCCCCCGCTACCCGACCCTACACCTACCCCAATCCTCGGACCCTGGCACTTGCTATCCCCTCTGCCTGGAGCCTACCTTCTCCAGACCCTCACATGACCCATTTCCTGCTCCAGCAGAGTCCTGCCTCTCCTTGGCGTGGGCTGAGGTTATAGTGTGCACTCTACAAATATTTGTGAGTGAATGGACTCCTTTTACTCCAAGTTTGTCTCTTTCACTGTCTCTGAGTCTGTGTGTCTTGCAGGTCCTTGTTGGGTTGCTGTCTGTTCTTGTGTGTGCCTGTCTCTCTGTATGACTTTTTTCATAATCCCTGTGACCCACAGGCCTTTGCCCTCTGGCCCAGGCCTCACCCTGCCTCGGCAGCCCCACCCTGCTCCTGTGGCCCCAGATAAGGGGGCTGTCCGGCCCCTGTTCTGGGGGAGGGGGATGTGGGCAGAAGGAAGACTGTGGCTGAGATGGAGAGGCTGGGTGGGCCTGACTCAGTGGCCCCCTCTCCCCCGCCCCTTGCCTCCCAGGCAACCGGATAAGCTGGTGGTAGTGTGGACCCGGCGGAACCGACGCATCTGCTCCAAGGTGGGGTAGGATGTCCACTGGGGGGGGGTCCAGATTGGGGGTGGGGCCAATTGGGGGGTGGGACCAATTTGGGGGAGGGCTGTTGGGGGACTGGAGTTGGATTCAGATCAAAACCCATTGATGAGAGAAAAAGATGGGGTCAGGGTAGGAGATGAGGACAAGGGGTATAGGGGAGCGTTAGGATGGAGGGGGGATTCAGATGGCTCCTTGTAGGCCCACAGCTGGCAGCCGGGCATCCAGAACCCATACCGGGGCACCGTGGTGTGGATGGTACCTGAGAATGTGGACATCTCTGTGACCCTGTACCGGGTGAGTCTCTAGCCCTCCTGTGCAGAGGGGCAAAGAACGGATGATTGCAACCCCAGGGGCCACAGGAGGCGAATTATCCTTCCAAATAGAAAAGAACAGAGGAGCGAGACTAAGAATCATGGCAGGGGGCCTACTCAGCCTGAGTGGCCCAGGAAGTCTCCTTGGAGGAGGTGGCATTTAACCGCCACATGAGGGAGAGCTGGGATCAGGAGAAACCAGGGAACATACCCTTCAAGAGGGACCAGCCTGTCTGAAAGCCCCAAACGCCTCATGAACTAGCGCAGGCTCTCCTCCTTGCCCTGTCCCCAGCCCAGCAGCCCCTGTACTCACTGGTGCCCCTCTTCCCCAGGACCCCCACGTGGATCAGTATGAGGCCAAAGAGTGGACGTTCATCATTGAGAATGTGAGTGGCCGGGGTGGGTGGGAGCCTGGGGTCTCGGGGACTCCAGGGCAGCTGATGCTGATGCTCCTTCCCCTGTCGCCAGGAGTCCAAGGGGCAGCGGAAGGTGCTGGCCACGGCTGAGGTGGACCTGGCCCGCCACGCGGGGCCCGTGCCTGCCCAGGTCCCGCTGCGGCTGCGGCTGAAGCCCAAGTCGGTGAAGGTGGTACAGGCCGAGCTAAGCCTCACTCTGTCCGGGGTGCTGCTGCGGGAGGGCCGTGCCACGTGAGTGCCTGACTGCTTTCCTCGGTCCTAGTCCACAGCCTCTGATGCCAGCCCTCACCCCTGGTGTCCGATCCGCAGGGATGATGACATGCAGAGCCTTGCAAGCCTCATGAGCATGAAACCTAGTGACGTGGGCAACTTGGAGGACTTTGCTGAGAGCGACGAGGAGGAGGCCAATGGTCCAGGGGCCCAGGAGGCACGGGCACGTGTCCCCCAGCCAGGTGGGCTCCCAGCTGGAGGTTGAGGTCACCAAGACCTCAAGAGGGTAGGGGATCACCGAGGCCAAAAATCCTCTTGCTGTTTTGGGGCAGAGCCAGTGGAGGGAGCTCACTGTTGCCAGGGCTCCCAGCCTGCCCAGCAGCCCTGAGTGTCCTGCAAGATGGGTTCCCAGTGCCCCCCTCTATGCCCCTGATCCTTTCCTCGCCCTGAGTGTGCACCTGCCCACAAACCTGCCCAGAAAAAGCTGGGCCAAAAGCAGAGAAGGACTGCAGCCTGGGCTCACCACCCTTCACCACACAATCTCGTCTCTCCCTTTTGCTTGTTAAGGCTTTTTTTTTTCTGTCTGTCCATCTCTCTCTCTTTTTCTCTGCATCTGTGAGTCTGTCTCTTCTCCTAGGCCGGGGCGGTGCCCTGAGGCTGGGGCATTTCCCAGGTAGGCCCAGCATTCTAGTTGGGGGAAGAGGGGGGTCAGGGCTGCAGGGCCCTTCCTGGTGCTGACCGTGCCCCCAACACCCCACCCCCAGACACCCCTCGGGAGCTGAAGACACTTTGTGAGGAGGAAGAAGAGGGCCGTTTGCGGCCCCGGCAGGCAGGTGAGGCCCAAGCTGGGGTTGGGGTGGGCCTGGGGTTGGGGGGCCGTGACTTCCCTCCAGATCCCAGGCCTCCGCATCCTCTCCCTTCCTCCTCCCCGCAGCTGCCAGCCCTTCTAGTGCTGAGGATACCAGCCCAGCCCCTGTGAGTGCCCCTGCGCCCCCAGCCAGGGCCTCCCGGGGCCAGGGCTCAGAACCAGCTACTGTAGCAGGGGGCCAGGTGGGGCTCAAGGCCCCAAGGCCCCCAGGAACCCCGCCGGAGACAAGGTGAGCTTTGGAACCAGCTCCAGCCCCTCTCCCCTGTCTGCTCTTCAGAAGTTGTACACCCCATGCCAACCTGCCTTTCCAGGGTCCCAGGAGTCCGACAGGTGGGAAGGGGGGCTGAGGAGGGGGCACAAATGAGCTTTTGCAGCGCATCCTTCTCTGCTCTCTCCTCAGGTCCTCAAGACCGCCAGACCAGGGCATGGTCCCCACTCCGGCCCCTCGGCTCCGGAAAGGCTCTGATGCCCCCTGGCCCCCAGTCCACCAAGGAGAGGATGAGGCCCCCAAAGCCTCAGGAGCTCCCCCAGCAGGAGTGGATTCTGCTGTGGAGACCCAGGCTCGGGCAAGCCCTCAGGAAGGGACAGAGGCCCAGGGAGCCGGGCTGGGCCCAAGCTTTGAGAACAGAGATTCCAGCAACTCTTTGGAAGGGCAGAAACCCAAGGTTGAGGAGGGGGGTGCTGGAGACAGGGCAGAGGCTAGTGGGGTGGACGCTGAGCATGGGCCAGGAGTCAGAGAGGTGAACAGTAAGAGGTCAGTGGTCAGAGCTGGGGAGGCTGAAGAGAGTTTAGAGATCATTCACATGGATGCAGAGCAGAGGTCAAAGGTGAAACCTGTGGACACTAAGGGACCAGAGGCCACAGAGGTGACATCTGAGGCAAGATTCAAGGGGACTCCCGAGGCTCCTCCAAGGGGCTCTCAGGGGAGGACAGGGGTCAAGACCGGGGATGAGGCTCCCACAGTCCTGGGCCCAACGCCAGCAGAGCCTGCGGGGCATTCTGCGCATCTCAGTGACCTCAAGGTGGCCAGGGCTGCTGCAGGCCAGGAGAGAGAGTGTGCAGAGGTGAGGGGTGGAGCCCCTGGTGTTGGGGGGACAGGCCTGGAGCAGGGGCCCTCTGCTGGAGCACCAAGCGCTGGGCCCCAGGTGAGCAGGTACCAGGGGGCCCCACCAGCAGCTGAACAAAGGGTGGTGTCCAGGGATCTGAGGGTCTGGGAGGTAGAAACTGGGGATTCAAGGGTCCTGGGAACAGAGACTGGGGTGGCAGAATCAGAGTTATTGGGGACCCAGGAGATCTCAGGGTCCCCAGAGATAGTGTCTGAGGCAGCAGAAGTAAAGACATTGGGGACCCAGGAGACAGAAGCAGTGAGATTAGGGGTCCTGGAGTCAGAGGCTGCTGAGATGGCAGGGTCTGAGGATCTAGGGACCCAGAAAACAGGGGTAAGCATTTCAGGGGTCTCAGGGACAGAGGGTGGGATGGCAGAGTGTAAGGCACTGGGGACCCAGGAAACAGAGGCTGGGGGTTCAGGAGTTCTGGGGACAAAGACTAGGATGTTGGAAACTGAGATATTAGGGACCCAGGAGATATCTGGGTGCTCAGGGATACTGAGAAGAGAAGCTGAGATAGCAGAATCTGAAATACTTGGGGCCCAGGACACAGAAGTGGGATGTTCAGGGTTCTCAGAGATAAAATCCAAGATAACAGGGAGTCAGGAGACCGAGGTAGGTAGTTCAGGGGTCCCAGGGACAGAGACTGAGGTAGCAGAAGCTGAGATACTGGAGATCCAGGAGATTGAAGCTGGGGGTTCAGGGTCCCCAGAGATGGAGACTGAGACATCGGGGACCCAAGAGAGAGAGGTAGGGGGTTCAGAATCCCCAGAGATGGAGACTGAGACCCTGAGGACCCAGGAGACAGAGGTAGGGGGCTCAGGGGCCCCAGGGACAGAGTCTGAGACCTTAAGGACCCAGGAGACAGAGGTAGGGGGTTCAGGGGCTCCAGAGATGGAGACTGAGATCCTGAGGACCCAGGAGACAGAGGTACAGGGATCAGGGGTCCCAGAGACAGAATCTGAGACTTTGAGGACCCAGGAGACAGAGGTACGAGGATCAGGGGCCCCAGAGATAGAGACTGAAACCCTGAGGACCCAGGAGACAGAGGTAGGGGGTTCAGGGGTCCCAGGGACAGAGTCTGAGACCTTGAGGACCCAGGAGACAGAGGTAGGGGGTTCAGGGGCCCCAGAGATGGAGACTGAGACATTGAGGACTCAGGAGACAGAGGTGGGAGATTCAGGGTTCTCGGGATCAGAAGCTGGAATGGCAGTAGCTGAGGGATTAGGGAATCAACCGACAGAAACTACAGTTTTAGAGGCTGAGAAGGGAAAGACTTGGGCTTCCAGGGTCCAGGAGGCAGAGACTGGACCTGGGCAGACCCTCAAATATGAGGCTGTAGGGGTCCCAGTCATAAAGCATGAAGTTTTAGGATCCCAGGGAGCAGAGGCAGAAACTACAGTTTCACAGGGCCAGGAGGCAGAGACTGGGATTTGGGGGGTTTCAGAAGCCAAGTCTAGGGTGTGGGGGGCCAAGGAAGCAGAGATGGAAGTTTCAGGGGCTTCAGAGAACCCATCTGGTATTTTTGAGGCCCGGGAAGCAGAGGCTGGGGTCTCAGGAGCCGAGAAGGGAAAAGAAGCTGAGGGAAACCTCCCAGAGGCCAGCCTGATGGAGGTGCAGGTGGCCAGTGGGGCAGGGGCTGGGGTGTCCAGGCCCTCCGGGGCCTCTTCCCCAGAGGAGCCTGAAGAGGACAGGAGGCTGCCGGGCAGCCAGGTAGGGATGGGGGCCGCCGAGGGCCCAGTCTGCTGCTTCCCACTAACCTGGGCTGAGCGAACGGCGGCTCTGCATGGACCCACCTGGCCAACTGGGGTGGGGTGGGACAGGGGCTCAGTTTCCAGGAGCCCCTTGCCCCCTCCCCTCTCAGGATGCCCTGGCTCCCTGACCCTGTCTTCCCTGGGCTGCATGGAGTAGGACCCCCACCCTCCCCAAAGCTGATTTTCTGGGCTGACCTGGAGGTGTGGCTGCTGGTGATTCTGTTCTTGCCTGGGGGCCACTGACCTTTTAGGCGACCTTGATAGATAACTCTGGAGCTGGCAACCTCTTTGCCTGATGCTAAGGCCCTGGCCAGTGATATGCGGTGACTCCTGCAGACCCAGAGCTGGAGCTGTTTTGTGCCGAAGGGGCAGAGGGCGCAGATCCCACATCCACATTCCCTGAGCCCATCCCTGTGTCTCCAGGCACCACCTGCCCAGGTCAGCTTCAGCCAGTCCCTGCTGGAGTGGTGCCAGGAAGTCACCACCGGCTACCGCGGCGTGCGCATCACCAACTTCACCACGTCCTGGCGCAATGGTTTGGCCTTCTGTGCCATCCTGCACCGATTCTACCCAGACAAGATGTGAGTGCCCGGAGGGGGTGGCAGTGAATGGGGAAGCCTGCGGAGGAGGAGAGGGTGGCATGAATGCAGCCTCTGATCAGCGCTCTCCCTGCAGAGACTTTGCCTCCCTTGACCCTCTGAACATCAAACAGAACAACAAGCAGGTAAGGGGGCAGGGCTGGTGCCTGGAGGGGAGGCGCCAGGCCGGCCCAGGCAGGGACCTGGGATCCTCTTCTTTGTGGAGGAGAGTAGTCCGTGGGCTCTAGGGCCTCAGCACTGGCTTTTGGAAGTTCTGCTACCTATTATCCTTTTGGTCTTTAAACTGTTCGTTTTCCTGAGTTGAGTTATGTGTTTTTTTTAAGCATATTTCCACCAGATAGTTTTCCCTGAAACCACCCTTTTGGTGTGCTGTTGCCGAGTAACGCAGGGGCGGATACTGTTGCTAGATTTTCCCTAATAGGAGGGCGAGGGCGCAGCGGGCAACTCGGGCGTGCCAGTCTCTGGGACCCCCGCAGCGGGCCGGGGCGGGGCGGCTGCGTCGCTGGGTAACCCTCCCGCATGCTCCCTAGGCCTTCGACGGCTTCGCGGCCCTGGGCGTGTCGCGGCTGCTGGAGCCAGCGGATATGGTGCTGCTGTCGGTGCCCGACAAGCTGATCGTCATGACGTACCTGTGCCAGATCCGCGCCTTCTGCACCGGGCAGGAGCTGCAGCTCGTGCAGCTGGAGGGCGGCGGCGGCGCGGGCACATACCGCGTGGCCAGCGCCCAGCCAAGCCCGCCCGACGACCTGGACACCGGGGGCCTGGCGCAGCGGCTGCGCGAGCACCGGGCCGAGATGCCCCAGCAGCCCCAGGAGGCCGCGACCCGCGTGGACGGGGCGGCCCCCGAGGCGGCCTCCAAGGACCGCGGGGCCGTAGCCGCCCAGGAGGCGCGCTCCGCCGAGGCCCCGGCCGACGGCCCCGGAGCCCTGGCGTCCGTGCTCCCGGCAGAGGGGCTGGTGAACGGGGTGGGGGCGCCGGGCGCCGCGGGCGGCGTGAGGCTGCGGCGGCAGTCGGTCAACGCGGAGGCCGGGCCGGTGCCCCCGCCCCGCTCGCACGGCTCTTTCTCGCATGTGCGCGACGCCGACCTGCTGAAGAAGAGGCGCTCGCGGCTCCGGAACAGCAGCTCCTTCTCCGGGGACGAGCCCGACTCGGGAGCGGCGGGAGCGGCGGCGGTGAGTGCCCTCCAGAGGCGCAGGGGTGAGGGGCGACCAGCCTCTGCTGGACGCCCAGGCACCGGTGCCACGGCGGAGTCCCCTGCAGCAGGGGCCCCCGTGCCCAGGCCCGCCCAGCCCAGAGCCGCTGACTTTTGCTGCCAGCCTTGGGATGGCACTCAGTGGAGTCAGGCTGTAATATGAAGTTCCCAGAAGGCTCCGGGAGTCAGCACTCAGCGCAGGCTCTTCATCAACTGTCAAGTGGGCTGGGGCATTTCTTTGGCTGGAGGTGCCCACCACCTCCCTGTAAGCTGGGAGAAGAGTTTCTGTACCCAGCGGAGCTCCCCAGGGCTTCCCCGCTCCAAGACTTCTCCGACTTGGATCTTTCACTCCAGACACTGGAGACCAGTTTCCTCTCTACTCTGATGAGGGAAAATTGGGAGATGGGAGACCCTGGTGGGTGCCCGTGTCCCCCCCATCCCTTGCAGGTCTCAGGTCAGCCTCCCAGGGTGTCTTGCGGTGGTGGTTTAGTCGCTCAGTTGTGTCTGACTCTGTACTACCCCATGGACTGTAGCCCGCCAGACTCCTCTGTCCATGAGATTTCCCAGGCAAGATTACCGGAGTGGGTTGCCATTCCCTTCTCCAGGGGATCTTCTCAGTTTGGGGATAGAACCTGGTCTCCTGCCTTGCAGGCGGATTCTTGACCAACTGAGCCACCAAGGAGTCTTGTGGTCACTACACTAAAAGGGAGACTGTTCCAGAGGGGTCAAGGGTTTGCTCAAGGACTCACAGCTGCCAAAGCCCAGGCCTTGGACTCTCTCGCAGCACCATCCTGGACAGCGGGGGCAGCTCTGTCAGGCTGCTTCAAGCCTTCGGCTGCCCAGGGATGACCCTTGAGTTCTAAGGAAAAGAGGGAACGAACTGGGAAAGGCTTTTTGGAAGCAGCAGCCAGTTAAGCCAGGCTAATAAAATGGGCAGCTTTTCCCAGGTGAAGAATCCGAGGGGTGGTTCTCAAGAGGTGGGACCTCACAAGTGAACGTATGGTCGCAGGAAAGCTTGGGTCCTACTTAGGGAGCTGCCGGTCACCTCCCGTAAGGTCACCTCTTGTAAGGTCACCTTCTGCGGGCAGTCATGAGGCTGGCTTGGAGATCAGGAGCCCTGAGTGTGGGGTTGGAGGTGCAGCATTGACCCTATGAATGAGAAACAGGGAGAGCATCAGAGACACCCATAGGAGCTGTGCTGGACAGCTATCCTGGGCTCTGTTGCCCTGTGGCCAAAGCCTCCTCAATGTGTGTCAATGGCTCTTTATATCTTAAAAGGGAAGGCTCTGTTACATTGTACTTGAGACATGAAAAACTCCTGTTGTATTTGGACACAGTTATTCTTATTAAAATACACATCCGTGAACAGTGGAAAAAGAAAAAAGGAAAGCTGGATTTTTCTGGGCCCAAGTCCCAGTGTCTGGTCCTTCCCAGCCAGGCCCCCCTCCAGCCCTTGTCCCACAAGAGATATTTGACCCACGGGGCTGTGGGGGCCCGCTTCCTTCTTGGCCACTCCCACCCCCCACCCAGTGCATGCTGTAGAGGAGGTAGAACTGCCCCTGGATAGGATGAAGTCAGGCAGCTTGAAGCTGGGATGAGCCTGAAGCCGGAAGGCCCCAGTGCCTCTGGGGTGGCTCTGCAAGGGCTTCCTGGAGGAGGAGGCCACACAGGACACTGTAGAAAGGGGAATTTGGGTCAGACATGAGGAAGTGTTGGAATTCCCATCAGAGCAGCTGTGAGTAAGCTCAGTTGCTGCTGAGGTTAGGGTTTCTCCACTTTCCCGCCTCTGCCTGCCCTGTTGGTTGAGCACTTGCTTCCTGCCTGGCCTGCCCTGCCTCCACAACCCCTCATCAACTCCTCACCAACTCCTACAGTGATCCTTCTGGGGGAGAAACGGTTACCCTCTTTTGCAAGTAGGAATGTCCGGGCTCAGGGATATGAAGTGTAGAGGGAGTTGGTCCTAGGTGTGAACCCCCAGTTCCATTGAGATGGAACTCTCCGATGGTGCCCTCTACTGGGCCCAACAGTAGGCACTGGCTGTGTGACCTTGGACAAGCCACCTCTCTGTGCTCTTTTCCTGAGGATGAGAAGCAAAGACTTGAAAGATTTTTTGCAAAGAGGTTTTGAGGGACCACTGCAGGGTGTTGTCAAAAGAAAGAGGAACTGTGTTTTTTCCTCATATGCCTGTCTGGAGCCCTGTAACCCCCCTGGGGCTTGTATGTTCTTTACGTACAAGGACACAAACAGGCCCGGTGGGTATGACTGGCCTAGAGGCAGACAGAAAATTGGTGGCCAAGCTTGGGAACAGACTATTGGATTAGACAGTGAGGCCCAACCCAGGCCCTATTTGAGTGTCATCTCTGACCTTTAGTTTCCTCATCTGTAAAGTGGGGAAGGTAAGGGTCCCTGCCTCACAGTGCTGATGGGAAGATGAAATGAGTCAGTGAACCCACAGCATTCAACACACAGACAGATGCTTGATGCACATCCTGCCATTACTGTTACGTGGTGTGCCCTGAGTGTGTCCTCTGGACCCCAGCCTGTCTGCAGGGGCTGCCTCTGCCCAAGGAGGCAGGAGTAGCCAGCAGCCGTGGCAGGGTGGGAGTGGGGTCAGAGCTGTAATGGGAGAGGCCGTGGGTGCCGTGGTGGGGATTGAGGAGGCTTCAGGAGGCGTGAAAGTCAGAGAGGGAGGAAGAAGGCCGGGTGGAGGAGCCTCTGGAGGAGGTGGGGCTGAGTTGGGTCATGAAGGGCGAGTTGACGTCCAGCCGCCCAAGAGAGAGGCTGCTCCAGGCTGAGGAAACGATTTGGGGAAGCGAAAGTCCACCACTGGGGCTGGAGGGTGGCATCCGGATGGGGTTCAGGGCATTAGGAGTTAATGTTGGAACTGTCAACAGGCCTTGGCAACGAGACTTGGGACTGAGAAGGCATGTGAGGAGAGTGACACTTTTGGGGTGAAAGTTTAGGGAGACTCCCCCCTCTGTTGTGGCCTGAGGGTAAAGTGAGAAGGCAGGGCGTGTGGCGGGGAGGGGACAGGTGGTAAAGAGGCTGCCACCTGCCCAGACCTGAGAGGATGTCCCCTGAGCAGGGCACTTCCA
This sequence comes from Antilocapra americana, assembly GCA_007570785.1. NCBI lineage: Eukaryota > Metazoa > Chordata > Mammalia > Artiodactyla > Antilocapridae > Antilocapra > Antilocapra americana. Next base: position 3,209,714 of record ML664188.1, on the reverse strand, counting down.
GGGCTGCGTCTCAGAGAGGTGCCAGGTAGAGTGGACAGTGGGGTGGCTCAGCGCTTTCTCCTCACTTTGTGACGTGGAAAGGTGGCCAGAGCAGGAGCCCTCAAGGGGGCCAGGCTATCAGCTGAGCTGAAAGTTGGGGGCCCCAGGGCTGACAGTGCCAGCAAGTTTCTGGGGCAGGCACCTGAGGGGCCAGCTGCCCTTCTGGGCTAAAATCGATCGGTCCAGCCGCCTGTTCTGTTCTGATGGTCATGTGACACACATAGCATCCTCCAGGTGTGGGGATTGAGAAGGCGGGAGGGGGACCCCCTTTTGGCCAGGAGATGGAGGCGCTGGCTCACGGTGGTCACGTTCAGCTCAGCTCAGTGTCCCTGTGTGGGACCCCGGCCATGATAGCAGATGCTGGCACTAGGTGACGGAGTCTGAGGTGGCCTGAGAGAGCTCCATGGAGGAGGGGCCGGGAGGGGGAAGGAGAGGCCACAGGTGGGTCCCTCACAGCTTTTCACCTCCGACTCACAACAGCCCTGTGGGGCTCAAGGAACAGGGACTCTGAGGAGGCTCGGCCAGCAGGAGTGGACTGGCCCGACCACAGGGCTCGGGGTGGTGAAGACCATGGCCTTCGCTCTAGGAGGCGCTTCTCCAGAAGGGGCGGGGGTGGGCTTCTGTGCATGCTGGAGTGAGAAGCTGCTGTGGCAGTGAGGTCCCTCCTCCCCTGTGTGAGTGGGGCTCTGGCTGGCCCCTGGACCTGCTGTCAGGGGAGACCGTCCAAGCCCTTACTGGCCTCTTCCTCTACAGGAAGGTGCAAGCCCTGACCCCAGCCCTGCCCCTGGCCTTCCCACAGCCTCAGCCCCACAGCAGCCCTCCGGTGAGTAGCTTTGAGGGGGTGGTGACTCAGCTCAACTCGGCCGGCTCACAGATCCTGAGCTGGGGCCCCTCTGGGGGCAGCTGTCAGCTGGGGGTCCCTCAGCCTGGTCTGTGTCCGCAGGTGGGACTCCTCCATCGGAAGAACCGCCCCCAAGCCCAGGGGATGATGCTGGGCTGGTAAGGAGGGTTGAAGTGGGAGGAGCTGATGGGTGGGCTTCCTAGGCGGGGCCTGGGCCAAACCCACCCTGTCCCTTGCCCCCTTTTGCACCCCAGCAACGGTTCCAGGACACAAGTCAGTATGTGTGTGCGGAGCTTCAGGCCTTGGAACAGGAACAGAGGCAGATAGACGGGCGGGCAGCCGAGGTGGAGAAGCAGCTAAGGACCCTCATGGAGTCAGGTGGGACCGGCGTCCAGAGTTCACTCGCCAGCACGTGCTATCGCATCTGGCCGGCTCTGCAGCTCTTTCTGACCCTGGGAGGAGATGGGAGGATGGAGGCTGGGGTTACCATCCCCATTTACATCTGGGCACGCTGAGGCCTGCAGCCTGGAAGCAGCTTGCTGGAAGCACACAGCTCTGGTTTCTGGGATACTCAAGGGAAACCACACCCCCACCCCCCACCCGACCCCTTGCCGCCACCTTCCCGCTCCTGACATAGGGGTCAGGGGCTGGCCTGGTGACTGTCCTGGCCTGATTCAGGAACCGACAGGCTGCAGGAGGAGGTACTGATTCAGGAGTGGTTCACTCTGGTCAACAAGAAGAACGCTCTCATCCGCAGGCAGGACCAGCTGCAGCTGCTGTGAGTGCTGGTCCTCCCCATTCAGGGCCTGCCTCTGCCCACCCAGGGCTGGCAGGGCAATGTGTGCCTGCTAAGTTGCTTCAGTCGTGTTTGACTCTGCGACCCCATGGACTGTAGCCCATCAGGCTCCTCTGTCCATGGGATTCTCCAGGCAAGAATACTGGAGTGGATTGCCATGCCCTGCTCCAGGGGTTCTTCCTGATCCAGGGAGCGAACCCATGTTTTTTATGTCTCCTGCATTGGCAGGAGGGATTTTTTACCACTAGTGCCACCTGGGCAGAGCAAATGCAAACTTAACTACCTTGATTAGAACTCTTCACTGCTTTTTTCTTTCTACAAGGTTGTGGTTTCTTTCCTTCCTTTTTTTTGAGAAATTGCTCAGCCGTCTAATTTTTTTCATAACTTCCTGTGTAAAGTGTATATTTCTTAAATTGGTACTATTTTTATGAATGAGAAAATCGAGGCCCAAAGAAAACTGTGGCAGGTCAGTGCTGAGCACCCCAGTTTGACTCCGTTCCTTTACAGTAAGGAATACTGAGGCCTAGAGACAGCTGAGCTGGGTTCCTGAGTGGGGTCAGAAGCAATTCCCCGGGCATCATTGCCTTTATAGTTCTGCATGGTGAAGGTGATTTTGCCTCCTTTTTGCATCTTGGGTCATTTTTCAGAATAAATTTTAGTCTAATATTTGCCATTTATGAATAATATTCATCCAAACAATCCTGGGTTGTTTCTTATTTTTTAAAAAAGGGGTTGGGTGGGGAGAGGAGACGATATGTTGGGGAACAGTTGAAACAGAAGAGGTACTTCCCTGGCCGTCCAGTGGTTAAGACCCCCTGCTTCCACTGCAAGGTGCGCAGGTTCCATATCCTTGGTGGGGTAACTAAGATCCTATGTGCCGCTTAAAAATAACCAGAAATGAAAGAGATAATTCCAAGAGGAGACTGGGGTATAGCTCTTGCCTACCTAAGGCGTTTGTGGGAACTGATGGTGAGGTGGGGTGGGGGCCAGGGAGTGGGTCAGAACCCTGGACACTCCCGGCCATTCCTCTTTCCCTGACCTGGCACCCCACCCACCAGCATCGAAGAGCAGGACTTGGAGCGGAGATTTGAGCTGCTGAGCCGGGAGCTACGGGCGATGCTGGCCATTGAAGGTGGGAGATGGGTCCGTGGGAACGGGGAGCAGGCCTGGGCAGGGGCTGGCGCCTCCTGACTCTCAGCCTCCTCTGCCCGCAGACTGGCTGAAAACGGCTGCACAGCAGCGCCGAGAGCAACTCCTGCTGGAGGAGCTGGTGTCGCTGGTGAACCAGCGAGACGAGCTGGTCCGGAATCTGGACCAGAAGGAGCGGACGTGAGTGTGGCCGGGATGCGCCGGGAGCTGGGAAGGCGCTGGGGGAGGCCAAGGAGGAGTGCTTGGTCTGGGCCCCTGGCCAGCGTGTGGGCCCCGACGCCGCTGGGGCTGACCGGAACCCCTTCCCTCCCAGCGCCCTGGAGGAGGATGAGCGCCTGGAGCGCGGCCTGGAGCAGCGGCGCCGCAAGCTGAGCCGGCAGCTGAGCCGGCGCGAACGCTGCGTGCTGAGCTGAGGCCGCGCGGGCCCAGACGCCTTCGCCCCTCCCGGTCCGCCAGGACCGCAGCCTTTCTCGCCGCCGCGCCGGATCGCCGCTTTGGGCCTGCGCTCAGGAGGACCAGACCCTCCCCGGTGCCGCGCGCGACCAGTAGGGGCCGCCGTGACCCTTTACCGGCAAAGAAAACGCAGCCTTTCGGGCCCCGACGGACAAGGGCGGCTGGCTGGGCAGCCGAGCCGTCCGGGTCGTATTTATTAGTCCGCGTGAGTGAGTGTGCGTGTGTGTTCGTGGTGGACTGAGGTTCCCAGGCGTGCCCACCCAGAGCCCCTTCCCGAAGGCCGGACCCGGCCGGCGAGCTCCAGGGGGTGGGAGGGACGGCTGGTTATCTGCGGCGCTCGACACCCCGCCCCCCTTCCTGTTCCTCTTGAGCAATAAAGTTGGAAAAGGCCACGCCAGTGCGCCTGGGCTTTCTCAGGGGGACCCGGGCTTTCAATAGACGGAAGGGGGTGGGGCCTCGCCGATAAGGCGGTCTGCGATCCTCCTGGGACTGTGCGGAGTGGGGAGGTTTTCAGATGCCAGACTTCTGCCTTTAAAGGATGGTGGAGTTTGGGTTGCTGATGGCGGTAGGGAAGTCCCGTTTTGAAAGAAGAGACGAAAACAGCAGGCTGTGTTGCCTGTTTTTTAATTAACACATTATTTCCCGAGGTTCTCACATCCACCCCTTCCCTTCCCTCCTCCCGAGCCTTCCCCAGCCACTCCCTAGGGCGCCCTCCTCAGGCTTCTCCACCCGAAAGGAGCGCAGCTCCATCACCGACACCTGTCAGCAAGCTGGGGCCTGTGCTGGGGCCGCTGCTGAGGGTGGCACGGTGCTCAGAGCTAGTTCGTCCTGGCCTAGGATGGCACCTTCGTCTTCAGCGTTCCCAGGGCCGCTGGACCCGAAGAACTTCACCATGGCACGGACCTGGGGCAGCTCCGAGAAGGTCTCCACGGTCAGCAGCATGGCCAGGAGTCCCAGGAGCAAGTAACCTGGGGAGAGGAGGTTACTAGGGCAGCTCTCATGCTCCCACCCACCTCCCACCCTCACAGTTCTCTTCCCACTGCCAACTAAGACTCTGCACCTTGCCCTAGGAGGCTTAGCCTCCCCCAGGGGCTTATGGGAGTTGTAGTCCAGGCTCCTCTTTCCTCCTCTCCACACCCCCACCCCATCCTCCTTAGCAGCTGAACTCACCTAGATGCGCAAACTGGCAGATATGGTAAAGCACCGGATGCAGGCTACCGCTACGGCCTGGCAGCAGGTCCCCCAGGCCGATGGTGCTGAGGGAACTGAAGCAGAAGTAGATGGCCTCCAGCAGGCTGCAGTCGCCCTGCACACCCCACAGCGCCAGTGCTGGCAGCAGCACGAAGACACCAACCACTAGCAGGCCCAGTGCAACTGCCTGCAGCAGCGCAGCCCTGGCTGGGGTCAACTGCCAGCGGGTGGCTACCCAGGCCCTGGGGCGGCTGAGCAGAGGCACCAGGCAGTGGCGCAGGGCAGCCACAAGAGCTAAGGAGGCCGGCAGCCCCAGGGCCGCGTAGGCCACACAGAAGGCCTTTCCACCAGCGGATAGCGGGGCCATGTGGCCGTAACCTGGAGAGGAGAGAGCAGTGGGTAATGAGGACCCGTGTGGGGTTGCTGGCGCCCACTTCCCTGAACCTCGCTCCTGCAGAAGGCTGCCCTCTGGTGGCCAACATGGCCACAATGATTCAGGCCCCATTCTCTGTGGGCTCCTCCCCTCGTTCACTGGGGGTCTTGGTCAAGTCCCTGAACCTCCCTGGGTCATTCTTTTATGTTCTGGAACAAGAAGGGATGAAAAGAGTTCCCCTCAGGCCTCTTGTAGCTGGAGTAATTCTGAGAGCTGCCGTCCTACCCCGAGGCAGCCTGACCTCCTGAGAGATTCCTCAGTCTGTCTTTGATCCACACTTCCCAGTTCACCAGGTGAAATGTTACCCAGTCTTTCATTCATTCCCCAAAGGCATATCAGGTTACCCTGGGTGCCAGGCCCTGTGCTGGAACCTGAGTCTGCTCAGGTTCAGATGGGAGGCCAGCAGGAAACTCAGTCAAGACACCAGACATGAAGGGTTGCAAAAGAGGCAGCGTGCTTTTCAAGGGTAGAAAGGCATGTGCAAAGGCAGGGGAGGTGAAAGATCAGGGCCTGCTGGGGGAACAGGATCAGCTGGTCCGAGGTTGTAAAATGCAGATGCCTCAAGGAGTCAGAAGTGAGCCAAAAGGGAGTGGTGGGGACAGGGGTGGGCTGGAGAGCACGCATGCTGTCCCAAGGGTGGGCCGAGTTCTCCAACAGGGGCTTATGGCTCAGCGCAAGTAGGTTTCCAAGTTTCTCCAAAGGAAGGTGGAAAATGGACTTCAAAAAATATTCAGGACTTCACTGTGGTCTGATGACTAAGACTCCGTGCTCCCAATGCAGGGGGCGGGGTTCAATCCCTGATCAGGGAACTAGACCCCACATACCACAACTAAAGATACCAGAATGAAGATCCAAGATCCTCCCGGGTGTTGCAACTAAGACCTGGTGGAGCCTAAATAAATACATGAATTTCACACACTTTACAGGGCAAACACCTCACTCCTACCCCCCGCCACCCACTTCCTGGGCTCTGGGCCTTCACACTTGTTTCCTCTGCCAGGAATTTCTTCATGTCTGTCTCTCTTGCCTGGGCTAACATCTCAGTAGCTAACATCCCCCGCCCCACACACACTTCTTCTGGGTTGGTGGTCCCTGGGTTCACTCCATTTCCCTCCATCCAAGAATCCATCCCACAGCACAGGCTCCCCAGTCTCCCCTCAGGCCGGGGGGCTGGGCACCTCCCCTGGGTCTCACAGCTGCCTGGGGGTGGGGCTGAGGAGGTCACGCCCCCTGGCACCTGAAGTTGAGGCACCAGTTGGGGTGTGTTGGGGGGAGCCCCAGCCCTGATGACAGGCCTAATGAGGCCTGGGTTCTGTCTAGCAGTTTGGGCCCGGGGGAGGGCTGCACCCTCAGGGACCCCAGGTAGGGACGGCCTCGAGAGCACCTTCCTGCTGGGCCGCCGGCCGCCTTACCCGTGGTGGTGAGGAGGCTGGCAGTGAAGAGCAGGGCTGAGGGCAGATCCCAGTTCCTGGCCTCTGAGCCATTGCCCAGGCTGGAAACTCCATGGGCCTGGGCTACCAGGGCGGTGCCCAGCAGCTCTTCCAGCACCCCAGGTGGCAGGCAGGCCCCGAACTCTGCCTGGAAGGTAGCTAGCTCGGCCCTGAGGTTGGCCTGGAGCCGAAGGGCTGGAGGCCCTTCCAGGGCTTGGAGCACTGTGGCCCCAAGTCCCAGGGCCAGCACGTGGGCCAGAGCCAGTAGCCCATATCGGGCCCAGGGCCTGAGAGCCCCCATGGTATGCCACCAGAGTCAGAGGTGCCCTGGGAGCCGACTCCCCACGACAGGCACCTGGGAGGAGCTGGGCAGGGTGGGGCTGGGGGGAGGGGCTGCGTGGGTGGCTGGAGAGGGAAGGAAGCCTGGGATAGAGTGGGTGAATGGAACCAAGGGGGGGGGGTGCAGCTCAGGCTTGGGAGGGAGCTGGGTCACTCCTCTGTTTCTGGGGGCAACAGGTTTTCCACCCAGGTCCCCAAAGCGGGGTGGTTGAGTGGTGGGCGGTGGGCGGTCAGAATCAGGTGGGAGGAAGGCAAGGCGATTGACCAGCTCCCCCTCCCATGGTGATGGGTCATGAGAGGATAAGCTCACCCAGTCACAGACCCCATTCACTCATCAGCAGGTCCCCAGACCCTGAGCACACTAGGGGAGAGGAGAGAGGCAGGTCCCTGCCCTCCTGGTGTTCCCAGGAGAAACCTTGGCATAAATTCACATTGTCATAAATTCTCTTTAGGAAACGCCCTGGATGACGGGAGAGTTCTGGGGGAAGGGAACTTCGCCTGAAAAGCTCCTCTTTGGAGCAACAGTTCAGCTGGGGAAGAGAAGAGGCCAGGCCAGGTGGGAAGGAGGTTGGGTGGTGAGAAAAATGGGGACCTATGGAAGGGCTATGGCACGTACCCCAGATGAGAAGGTGGTGGCCTGGGCAGAATGGGAGAGGGATGGTGGGACTTGGGATCGGGTGCCAGGGCAGGTGATGAGGCAAGGACAGGAGTGGAGGACGCTGGGCGCCCTGGAGAGGTGAGGTGGCTGCTGCCATTCCCAATCCTTCCTGAGAAACTTTTGTGCCCTCCCGAGTCCCTGCCCTGCTGAACACGAGTCACAGTAGATCTGGCTGCCGTGGAGTGGAAAGGGGAGGAGGAGAGGGAGCCTGGATCATGATTCCCACAAACCATTAGGGGATGAGCCCCAGGGCCCCTGCCCAAGGGCATGGCTTGGGAGGAATGGTCTGTAGAACCCCTGTGGCTTCTTAAGAGAAGCCTGAGTGGAGCCAGGTGTCAGGGTGGATGACCCCCTCCTGTGTCCAGGCCTCAGGATAAAAACAAACCCTGGACAAACCCCTAAGATGCCACCCAGAGTTCAGTAAGCTGTCCGGAGTGGGCGCAGCATGGCCAGGAAGGAGCCCCAGGGGAGGTGGTGGTGTTGCCGGGCTCTGATAAGTGGGGACCACCCTGCATCAAGAACAATCAGGGCAAACAGTCGCTTGAAATGGTGGGAAAGGCCTGGCCAGGGTGGGAACAGGTGAGCAAGGCCCAAGTGTGTGGGTGTCAGGGAGGCTGAGAAGGGCCTTGTAATGCCTGATGATCAACTGAACTTGGTCCTGGGAGATGCGGTCCAGAGCATCCCAACCTTGACAAGGCCACCTGCCACTCTGCTGGGGGCCCGAGGTCACCCAGGTCACCGGATGGTCTGGCTCCCCGTTATCTCCAAGAATGGTGACAGGCTGTGCTTGGGGAGACAGCTTGGGGAGTTTATTTGGCTTCATTGGATCCTGAGGCCATGGCCCCAGCCCTGGCCGGGGCAGCAGGAAAGCACCCAGAGAGCCCTGGCCCCAGATGACCTCCAGGGCAGGTGGGCCCAGGCACTAAGCCCAGGGGCAGGGGACACAGTAGTAGGATTTGGTCAAAAGTGCTGGTGACAGCTAAGGCTGGCCCCTCTCCCCTGCACCTCCCCTCTTTCCTGCACCACCCCCGGGGGGCAATTCCCTGAGACAGGCTCTGGTCCTCCCAACCAGCTGGATACAGTGTCGGGCCCCAGTGGGGCGGGTAAGTCGGGGAACCCACCCATTGCAGGTATGTGTGTGGGGGTGCAGGCCCCCCATCCAGTGTGAAGGCTTCCTGTGCGGTGTAGTGTTCCTGACCCCCAGAGGGGGCGGGGTCCCTGGGCGAAACCAAGGCAGCTGGAGAGACTGGCCTGGCTCCTATTCCAGTGTATGCTGAGGCTCCTCCAGGGCAGTGGGCGCTCGGGGGAGCAGCTGGCCGGCTCAGGGCCCTGCCTCTGGTGCCCACGGGGCCTGGGCACCCACATCTTTGGTCTGCGCCCTGCAGTCCTGAGGGCCCCCTCGGAAGGGGTTGGCAGGCGGAGAGTCCCAGAAGGGGTCTGACTCTGGGAACAAGGTCCAGGGTGCCCGGCGGGGCGCAGGCTGTGGTGAGGGCAGAGGTGAAGGCCGTGGCCCGGCAGACACAAAGCTCCACGGGTCGATGCGGCTGCGGAGGGGTGAGGGCCGAGGTCGACTGATGAGGCCCAGAGGCGGCGAGCGTGGGGTCCCTGGGGTGCCAGGAGCGGAGCGTGATATCCCTGGTGGCGGTGAGACTGCGCTTGCTATTCAAGGAAGGGGAGGGGCCTAGGTCAGGCAGTCATCGGCTCCTGGGTGTCCCCAGGGGGTACTGCCCTGCTCTATGCCTCAGTTTCCTCCTGACACAGTGAGCTCTGGGATTTGTGACTTCCACAGCCCTTCCTGCTCCATGGTGCCTCGATTTAGCAGTTAAGAGCGAGGAGGCCTCAGATCCACCCAGCTCAGCAGCTTACTAGTGGGAGCCTGGAGTCCCTTGATTTCTCTGTGCCTTACACATCATCCAAAAAATGGGTCTAACCCGAGTGCCTAGTTCACAGCATTGTTATCATAATTGAATGAAACGACCTCTCTGAAGCACTAAAAATACTACCTGGCCCAGGAAAACAGCCAGCAGGAGTTTGCTAAGGTGGTCCTTATTACTTCTATTATTTCACAACAGGCCTGGCCCGTCCTGCTCCGACCACCCTTCACTGTGGCTGAACCTAGAAGTCAGTTCCTTCAGTATCCCCATCACCCCGGGGCGCCGCTGGAGGCCCAGCAGACAGCTGTGGCCCTGCTCACTGCCTTGCGGGTCCCCACCAGCCCCTCCTCTCCGGTCACCAGGCAGTAGGCCACTTACCGCGCCTCTCCTCTTCGCGCCGGCGGCTCTTGGCTGAGGGCTGCCCCGCGGCGGGGACACGCAGCTCCAGCAGCAGGGGCGGCGCGGGGACGGGAGGGCCGGACGCGTCGGGGCTTAGCGGGGAGGCTGGGGTTTCGGGCGTCTCGGAGAAGCGGATGAGCGGGGAAGGGGGCGGCTCGGCGGGGGACGGCGTGGGCAGCGACGAGCGAGGGGGTGTTGGCGAGGGCTGCTCCCCGCGCTCTCGGCCCGAGCCCCCCGGGGGCTGCAGGTCCCGGCCGAGGCCCAGCGAGGCGAGCAGGGCGGTGCCGCGCAGCAGCGCGCGTTGGATCAGCTTGGGCGTCCCGGAGCCACTGCCGCGTTCGGCAGCGCCGGGCCGCCGGGGCTCCTCGGGCTCAGGGCTCGGCCGCCGGAGGTTACCTGGTGGCGGGTACACAGGTTAGGCCAACTTCCCGCGGCCCTGGTGCAAGGACTGACTTCTGCTCCCCTGACTCCCCAAGTCCAAGTCCCCCCACCCCCCGCACCCCCTTTCTGGCTTTTCAGAAGTGTTGGCGGTAGAGGAGGTTAGTGCAAACTCTGAAAGCAGGAGGCGCTAAGCCAGGTGCCCTGGATCCCACAGGAGGAGGGCCGGCTGGAGGGAAGGCTGGGGTTTCACCAAGAAGCAAGCTCCAGCCAGAGCAGGGCAGGCCATGATATCCATAGGGGCCAGGGGCACAGCTGGGACAGCTGCAATGCCCATCTCCTCCCTGGCTGGGCAGCCCTGGTCCTTCCTGCTCCAGCCTCCAGTGGTCACTTGTATAAGGCACACAGGCCAATTCCAATGTACACAGCCCTAAAGGGACACAACACTGTCCCTATTCCAGAAGTGAGGAAATCAAAGCTCGAAGAGGTCAGTTGTTTGTGTCAGGCCTGAGCTGAGTGATTTAGCGGTTGTCTGAGCCTCATGCCCCAAGGGTTCCCAGGCTTAGCTAAGGCTGCCCTGCCCAGGATCCTAACCTGTGGGCCTAGGGTTAACCTGACTCCATTCTAGACCAACTGGGTGGGTCTAGGGAACTGGATGAGGAGGACCTGTGATGGCCCCCCACAAACCCTAATTTTGACAGGTCCTCCTCAGCTCTGGAACCTGCCATGGCTCTCCACAGCTGCTAGAAGAAAGTCTAAGCTCCTTGCCTGGGCTTTCAGAGCCTTCTCTGTCTTCCTTGGGCCTGCCCTGTGTGGAGCAGTGGGTGGGGGGTCCAGAAGAAGAAATGCAAAGCTGGGGGAAATGTGAGCTTCTGCAGTGAACCAGGACGTTGCTTGGGGTCCGTCCTCAGCCACAACCCTTACCTCGTCTCTCTTTTTTGGCTGGGCCCCAAGGCTTGTGTGATCTTAGTTCCCCCACCAGGGATTTAACCCACGTTCTCAGCAGTGAGAACATGGAAGTCCTAACCACTGGGAAGCCAGGGAATTCCACTCTCCTGCCCCATCTCTCTCTTATCTCCTACCCCACCCCACCCCTGCAGTGGCCACTGCCTTCTAAAATGCAAATCTGCTCAAAACAAGTCTCTGCTTAAAAACTCCCCCATCAACTTCCAGATCCTTCCTGAACTGGCCCTGGCCTGCTGTTTCAGGCCAGTGAGTCCCTGGCTCTCAACTCCTTCGACGAATTCCAACCAGGATTCCTCTTCCTTAGGTCTGGTGAGCCCCACGGTTGCACAAACACACTGTTCCCTCTACTCAGCACACCTTTCCCACCTCGTGCTCAGGTGGAACACCCTTACTTACCATTTAAGGTCCAGCTGAGATGTCACAGCTGGAAGCTGTGACATTGTGGTTTATAAAAAAGTACATATTTGGTTTTCATCTCATTCCTGGTACAGAACTCCCCAAACCCTTGGAATTTCCATAAGTGAGTTCATATTGATGTGGTCTTTTTATTTTGGCAGCCCTGTGCAGCATGAGGGATCTTGGTTCCCTGACCAGGGATCAAACTTGTAACTCCTGCATTAGGAGCATGGAGTTTTAACCACTGGACCACTAGGGAAGTCCCTGATGCAGTCATTGTTGGAGGATGGGGCCTGCCAGGGGAACAAACTGTGTGATTAGAGGGTTGGAACTTTCAGCCTCTACCTGCATCAGGGTAGGAGAGGGGCTGGAGATTGACTCCTGTCACCAATGGCCAATGATTTAATCAGTTAATCACATCCATGTAATGAAGCCTCCATAAACACCCAGCCAGAGGGTTTGGAGAACTTCTGGGTTGGTGAACCAGCAGAGGTGTGTACCTAGAGGGTGCATGGAAGCTGTGTGCCCCTTCCACATACCCTGCCCTCCACATCTCTTCCATCTGGATGTCCTTGACTTGTATCCTTTATAATAATCTGGTAGTCTAGTAAGTAGATGGTTTTCCTGAGTTCTGTGAACTCTTTAAGTAAATTATCAAATCTGAGGAGGAGGGTCGTGGGAACCTCCGATGTAGAGCTTGTTGTAAGCACAGGTGATAACCTGGACTTACAACTGGTGTCTACAGTGCAGAGGAGCAGTCTTGTGGGCCTGAACCCTTAACCTGTGGGGTCTGACGCTAACTCTAGGTAGACAGTATCAGAACTGGATTGGATTGTAGGACTTCTAGCTGGTGTCCCAGAATTGGCCGGTGTGGGAAAAACTCCACACATATGGTGTCAGAAGTGAAGCAATAGAACGTAGAGGAAAACAAGAGCTTTTTCCTCTTTTAGAAGCTTTGCCAGAGACTTCCCTGGTGGTCCAGTGGTTAAGAATTTGCCTTCCAATGTAGGAGATGGGAGTTCGATCCCCGACGGAGGAACTAAGATCTCACATGCTGTGGGTCAACTAAGCCTGCACACCACAATGAGAGAAGCCTGTGTGCCACAGTGATGACCCAGCGCAACCAAAAAAGAATTTTTTAAATGAAATAGAAGCTTTGCCAGAATCCCCAGTTAACCTGTGAAGTTCTTGCTCATGTTATGCCTTGTACAGCCCTTCACCCTACCACATGCTATTTTCTACTGTACTTTTTATTTCTGAGTCTGCCTCCTCCGCCAGACTAGGCCCGCCCAGAGGTCAAGGCACTGCTGATCTCTAGCACGATGATGCCTGGCTCATTATATGTGTCAGTACATGTTTGATGGAAGAATCCATCCTTAGGATCCTTGTGACAACCACATAAGGTGATCGCTGTTCCCCTACTTTACAGGTGAAGAAACTGATCATTTACAGTGAGTTTAAAACAGAACAGGGGAAAAACATGTTTAAAACAAGCAAGAAAAATGGAACAAAGTGAAGCTGGAGATCAGCACACAAACTAAGAATGGAAAGAAGTTACTGAGGTTGATATCCTGAGAAACTGAGGTTCCCAGAAGTCAGCAACTTGCCCCAGGTAACTTGGCAATGATTTTAATTTACCTCTAAAACTCCCTGGCAGTAAGAGGTGGCAACCCTGTTGTTATGGAGAAAGCAGAAAAACCATTCTTGATTCAGAGATGAAGGTGAAATCACTTCTACAGGGCCTCATGGAAAGGACATGGCCACGTGGTAGTTGGTGGCTCCAGGGCAAAAGCTTCATGGGGCAGTTGCTGGCAGACTGTGCCCACCAATCCATCACAATCAGTTCCCCAGAGGCCAGCACACCCAGACAGGGACAAGGGGTGGGAGATGGGACTCCCCAGTGGTGTGGCTAATGCCTGGGACAATCTCTCAGGGACATCTTTGACTCTTAGCTAGGCTTTTGACTCTGTAGGTGGTGGGGAGGTCAAGATCGCTCACTTGTGGGTGAGCCATGACAGCTGGATGCGGGCCTGCACAAGTGGAAACAAATGCTCAGCCAGCAGCTGGGCTGGGACAGGTGACACCCTTTCAGGTAAGGGGGCAAGCTGGAGAAAGATGAAGTCCCTGCTCCTGGGAGCCCAGGGAGGATACGGCCAAAGGGATCTGAAGGAATCTGTAGACCATGGTCAGGGGCTGCTTCAGCCTGCACATCCAGCTCGACAGGACCTCATGTTCTCCACTGAGCCTTCTGGCCTGGAGCATTCTAGAGCAGGTGATTCCAAACAGCCCCCTTGGCCTTCCAATTCTCAGTTCAGTCCCTGTAGCACAGCCCGCTTGGGGCAATGCAACTGCTGGAGCAAGAAATGGCATGGCAGATGGGGGTCCAGGGCCCTGCCTCTGGAGTCAGTGAAAGTTTTGCGACCCCATGGACTATACAGGGGGACTATACAATTCTTCAGGCCAGAATCCTGGAGTGGGTAGCCTTTCCCTTCTCCAGGGGACTTTCCCAACCCAGGGATCGAAACCAGGTCTCCCGCATTGCAGGTGGATCCCTTACCAGCTGAGCCACAAGGGAAGCCTTGGGTTCAAATCCCTGTTGTGCTGTGTGTCCTACTTCAAATCACTTTACCTCCCTGTGATTCAGTTTTTTTCTCTATAAAGTGGCACACAGGAAGGACCCAATAAATGTTTGCTGTTGTTATTACTGTGAATCCTAGCTTAGGTAATGGTGGAAGTGAGGCATTGGGTGGAGTGAGAGGAGTGAGTCTAACTTGTTTGCTGAATAGGACTCTGGTCTGATGACAGCTAAGTCGGGTCCTATATTCTGACTTTGAGTAGCTGGTGCAGCTGGGGGCTGTAAAGGGACCCTTGGGCAAGGGAGGCTGCGACTTTCTAGTCCCTGTCAATGCTGGGCAGTGCTGAGTTGAGCCTTGCCCCTCTGACCCAGGATCCCTGCTTTCTGCTGACTTCCTAGCTTCCCAAGTAGCTTGTAGGTGAGAAACTCCTTCTTCCAGTGAAAGCTTCTGGGGAAGCTCACTAAAAGCATGAGTGTCAACATTTTCCTGGGTTCAGATCCTTAGCTGGGGGATTTAGGTAGATTATGTCTCAGAGCCTCAGTTTTGGGTTATTGCTTGGATGGAATACCTGATACACAGTAAGTGCTGTTGCCATTATGGAAAACAGAAGAACCCAGAACTGCCCCAGATGCAGTGAGGGGGCCCTGGATGCCCACCCATTCAGCTTTCTTATCCTCTTTTCCACCTCCAGGCTCCCCAGAAAGGACTCTGAGAAGCACAGCACGGTAGCCACTTTTCTAACTCCACCCCACATGCACAATTTCCTTCCCCTCTCTGCACCCAGCTTCCTTTGGGTCCCAAATAGGGGGTACTGTTCCTTGTCTTCCTTCCCTCCCTAGAAGGCACAGCAGCTGATGCAGGCCCAGGCAAGGGCCTGCTTGCAGGTCAGCCCTACACAATGGAACCACTCTGGGCCCCCTGAGGCCTAGGCGGGATCCCCCTCAGTTGTGGGCTTATAGGTCAGACCTGGGTTCTAGCAATGGCCTGCTTCACCATAGTACCCACAGGAGTACAGCAACAGTTGGCTGGGGGCAGACAAGCCCACTCACCATTGAGCATTGGGGGTGTGGAAGGAGATCCTAGGGGGGATGAGTCATCTGAATCCAGGTACCACGTGGCTTCGTCCATGCGGGACCTTCTCCTGGTGAGAGGATAAGAAGGGGGGTTGTACTCCGTGAATCTCAGGACTGTTGGGAGGCAGGAGCTGCTGGGTGGGTGGCAGTCAGGCACTCACCTCCCGTTCTGGGCTTCCCCAGGCTTGGGGGAACTTGGACCCCAGGCCCAGCATGCTCGGCGCTCTCCATTGCTTGAGTCCTCTAGACGTCTCGGGGACTGTCGGCCCCACGCCTGGCCTGGTTCTGCAGGCTCCACTGTGGTGGGTGGGGTGGGGATAGGGGAACCGAAGGAGTCTGAGTCGAGATCAAAACCCTGATCTCTGTCCTCCCATCATGAGAACTGGGCTCCAGGGACAACTTCTTGGAGGATGGAGAGCGAGTAGTCAGGCTGGGCCCCATCTCATACCCATGGTAAGCTTTGGGCTCACAGAGAAATCGCACAGAACTGGGGTGGGGTCCAGGTGAGTGCGGGTCCTGGGACTGGCAGTGGGGCATCTCTTCTAGTCCTTCAGCTGGCATTTGCTGCTTAGGAGTTAGCACAGACACTGCAGCAGACTGTGTGGGTCTGAGTTCTGACCCTGCCACTTATCAGCTATGTAGTATTAAGCAGTTACTTCTTTCACTTTTCTCTAATAGTAAAGAGAGCTACCTCACAGGGTCACTGTGAGGAATTAATATTAGCAACTGTTAGTCGCTCAGTCATGTCTGACTCTTTGTGACCCCATGGTAGCCTATCAGGCTCCTCTGTCCATGGGATTCTTCAGGTGAGAATACTGGAGTGGGTTGCCATTCCCTGCTCCAGGGGATCTTCCCAATTCAGGGATCGAACCTGGGTCTCCTGCATTGTGGGCAGATTCTTTTTACGCTCTGAGCCACCAGGGACACCCTAATATTAGGAAAGCACTTAGGAAAGTGAATGGTACCTAGCGTCATACAATTGTTAGAAAAAAAAAAGTTGTAAAATGACTGCTGCTTGGGAAACTTAAGAGATACCAGTTTAGATGGATGGGGAGGGAACCTGGGAGCAGGGAGGAAGAGGAGACAGTGCGAGGGATCCACTTCCAAGGATAACGTTTGACAAAAGGGTAAGATCTGGGGAGAAGGACGTGGGCAAGAGAAGTTGCTTACATTGGATGGCCCGGAACCGGGGAAAGGTGGGAGAGTCCCCAGCCCCGACCTCGAAGACGTTCCTCCTCCTGTCCAGGCCAGGCGAGGCCTGCACGGTGATGCGGTGTTTGAAGTCTAGGGTTGGGGGTAGGGAAGCAGGGTGCAGGTTTGTGGTGAAGGAGAGACAGGATCCTAACCCGCAGGGCCCCCTCGGCAGGGCCAAGGCCACGCAGGCAGTGCTGGAACCCGGCCTAGCACGGAGGCTAGGTGACTGGGGCCGGCCTCACTGGCTTCCCAAGCCCCCTGGCTCTCGTTAAGGTAAGCCAACCTCCAACCCGGGGAAGCGCTGCTAAGTCGGAGAGGGCCCACCCTCCGCCTTCCCAGAACTTCCAAGAGCCCCGCCCCTTCCCGGCCGCAGCCACTCCCAGGCCGACATGCAAATATTCCCGCCAGAAGCCGCCCACAGACGAAAACACACTCCCGGTCCCACCCCTTCCAGCCTCCGCTCACAGGCCCACCCACCGACGAGACCAATCCCAGCGCGGCCAGCCACCCGCCTGGCCCCGCCCCTCCGCCCGCGAAGCCAATGGAGGGCGGTGAGCTGCGCCCCGCCCCTTACCGAGTGGCATGCTGATACGTTCCCCGCCGTCGCGCGCGCGGAGTTTGCTGCGCTTGAAGGTTCCGCGGCGGCGGCGAACGTGCGGCCGCTCGCGGTCGACTTGCTGCAGTAACAGCGTCAACTCGCGCTCAAACACCTCCAGCTCCCACTGAGCCAACAGGTGCTCGCGCCGCCGCAGCTGCTCTGCCTGTGACCGCTGCTCACGCGCCGCGCGGGTCAGCTCCTCCTCGCGGCTCAGTAGTTCCTGCGCCCAGGGCAGCGAAGGCGGTGGCGTCAGGCGGGTACAGTCCCAGGCGCTCATCCCCACCCTCCGCGAGACGTCCCTTCCCGGCGTCTCCTTCCAACTCTGGGACCGCGACTCCTCCCACCTTTTCTTTGGCCCTCAGCTCGTCGAAGAGGCCTTGGATCTCGCGCTTCCAGCCTTCCTGCATGGAATGGAAGGAGTCCCGCGGCATTTCCCGCAGCACCTGCGCCTCCAGCGCCTCCAACTGCTGAAGGATGGAGGCGAAGTCGGGCCTGCGGTGGGGGTCCTGCGCCCAGCAGTCTAGGGAAACGGAGTGGGGGTGGGGGGGACAGGGGAAGGGGTCTGAGTGGATAGGTCCTGTTGGGCCTAGGAGCTCCACCCTTCATGCTCCTGCCCCATCCCCTTACCGGCCATGAGCTGTGCGAAGGGCTCCGGGCAGGTGGATGGGATGGGCAGTGTGAGCTTGTTCACAGCCACACCATAGGCTACAGCAAGGCAGTCGATGCCACGATAGGGCACCTCCCCGGTCAGCAGTTCCCACAGCAGCACCCCAAAGCTGTGGGTGAGACAAAGGATCTGTGTTCCCTTCTCATCTCATTCATCGCCATTTCACCCCAAAGCAACCAAGAGCTAAGTGGTCTGTGTCCCTCCCCTGGCCTCTGCTTATCCATCCAGCCCTAGATTTTGGCTGTCACCTCTCCCACCCCCGTGGCCCCATATCTGTCCAGATTCCACCCAGCCGCACCTCCAGACATCGCTGCCCTTGGAGAAGGTGGAGGCCTTGATAACCTCAGGAGCCATCCAGGCATAGGTGCCCGCCGCACTCATTTGCGTGGTTTTGTGCCACTCGCGGGCCAGGCCAAAGTCAGTGATCTTCAGGGTCTTGTGCTCCATGTCATCACCTTCAATGGGCTGCAGCAGCAGAACTGGGGAAGAGAGGCTGGACTGTGGTTCCAAGCTCAGGTGGTTGGGACAAGGGAGAAGCTGGGAGCAAACTCATCTGACAGACATCCTGGCTAGGTACTGGGGACACTGAGATGACTTGGTCTCAACCTTGCCCTGGAGAGCTCATATCTAGGGTTGGGGTAGAATGAGACAAACACAAGGCTGGGACATATTTACCAAGGGACTCCTAGAGGTTAGGCATTTATACTCAGTGTTAGCACACACACAAATCTGTGAGGTAAACATCATGGAATTCCCTGGTGGCTCAGTGGTAAAGAATTCACCTGCCAGTGCAGGAGACACAGGTTCGATCCCTGGTTTGGGAAGATCTCCTGGAGAAGGAAATGGCAACCCACTGCAGGATTCTTGCCTGGAAAATCCCATGGACAGAGGAGCCTGGTGGGCTCCAGTCCTTGTCGTTGCAGAGGGTCAGACATGATTTACCAACTAACAGTTCAATTCAGTAATTAGCACTCTGCACTTCTACTGCAGGGGACACAGGTTCAATCCCTGGTCAGGGAACTATGATCCCACATGGCCTTGGCTCAGCCAATTAATAAATAAGTAAATTGTAAGATTTGGGAAGATTTCCCAGAGGAAGTGCCATTTAAGCTGAGACCAGAGTGAGGAGTTGGCCTCAGCTAGGTGATGGTAGGGGTTCAATCCCATGGACAGAGGAGCCTGGCGGGCTCTAATTCTTGGGGTTGCAGAGGGTTAGACACGACTTTGCAACTAAACAGCAACAACAAAGACATCATTATCCTCATTTTGCAGAAGAGGAAACTGAGCAAAGTTTGACTTAACCAAGGTCATAAGCAAACAAAGAAGGTATCACACACAACCTGGTATTCGTGGTTCCAAAGCCAGTGCTCTAACTTTCCGCTAACCCTGCACAGAACAGAAATGGGCAATATGGTAGCCTCTCAGCATTCGTGACTTTGATTTCAAAGGAAATCTGTGTGTTGCCATTTTGTCGAGGCAAGAGTGTGATTTAGAACCTCCCTGGGGGTGGGGAGCAGGAGGGAACGGCCTGGTGAGAAAGGAAGCCCAGTGGGCACTACAGACCCCCAGTGCCCATGTCCCACTGTGGCTAGCACAGCCATTTCCAGGAGAGAGAGATAGACTCCAAAAGATATCCACTGATGCGGCTAGATGTGACAAGAGATGAAGGGGTCTAAGGGTGGTTGTTGACTAGAAAGGAGTGTGGGACAAACGGAGGAGTGGATGGACACGGCAAGGTTCATGGCCTGTACACACAGGAAAGCCAGCAACTGGCAAATGTCTCACCAGGACAAGCATGGCTCAAAGGAGAGTGGTTTTAAAGGGAAAAAAGGAAGGCAAAGTCAGAGAATCTTCAAGGGTCTGAAGAGGACTCTACTTTTCTGGTGATAGTCAACTGTATTGTACAGAAGGGACATCCAAGCCAAGGACATTTCTGAACACTATCCTTTCAAGGTGGTACTGCTGCTGCTGCTGCTGCTGCTAAGTCGCTTCAGTCTGTCCGACTCTGTGCGACCCCATAGACGGCAGCCCAGCAGGCTCCTCTGTCCCTGGGATTCTCCAAGCAAGAGTGGGTTGCCATTGCAGGGCACACCTCTCAGCAATCCTGCCCAGGGTGACAGCACCACAGAGCGGGCAGCACAGGGTACTGGGGTTGGGGCAGAGGAGACAGCACACCAGGGTATTCACTTTTCTAGGCCTAAAGCCACAGTTCCTGACCCTGTTGCTGGCCAAGCACCCTGGGCCTCATGGGGGCATCTGGCACTGTTGCTCAGCCCCTCCCTGCTGTCCTTGGCTCCCAGGGCCTCTGGCTGCTTATGCTGTTTCCTTCAGGCCTCCCCACCCATAGCCTTTTCAATGCCGGTGTTTCTCAGAGCCTGGCCTCCCCTTGACCTTGGCCTACTGCCTCCAGGCTGTCCTGGCCTCTCCCAGGTGCCAGCTGCCCCCTCCTCATTGCAATCTCCCATATGTGGAGCCCTCATTCAGAAGTGGATCCAGCTGCCCAGCTGTCACCCTACCTGGTCTACATGCCCTCCACAACCACCTATGTCCTCCCACTGTGCTCAGCAAATCTTCCTGCCCTGTCTCCAAATTCAGAGAACGGTCCTGCAACCTACCCTCTGCTCTGAGCCAAACTGGGGCTGACTCCTGAACAGTTAAAGCTGAGGATGACAACAAAAGCCAGAGGGTCCATCATGAGTATAAACAAGATCACCCTTTTTAAAGCTTTCACACAAGGATCTAACGGTTGTTCCAAAGATGCCGCTGTGAATCTCAAGTTGACTCTCCTCTCCGTCTGCTACCATATCTTATTCTCAGCTTCACAACAGCCTCTGACATGGCTGCTGGAGTCTCAGAACCGGGCCATTTAGAAAGCCCTGTGAATATCCGTTCCAAAGAAGACCCACAGCAGGCTGGGGTGGGTGGCTGGCTGGAGAGGGACCAGGCAAAGGGGTCCATGTGCTGGGGTTGGGGAGGAACTCCCACCTCCTCGGGTGCCAGGACCCACCCATCCTCTTGAAGACCAACCTCTGCTACTTCTCGGTCAGGTCTCTAGCCACCTGTGGTACCTCACGGACTGGAGAAGCACTTTCTGCACCAGTATCTCAAGCTGGGAGGCCAGCCTCCCTTTTTCAATCAGGTCATCTGAAACCCAGACAGGGGTGACAACTCACTCAGAGTCTCAGGACTCCTTTGTACTGGTGACTTTTGTGCCACCCCCGTCCCCAGCTTGACCTGACACCTGTGAAGCTTTAGCCTCCCCTCCGTGTCCTCTGCTTTTCTCCAATGGCCTTGAATTTGTTCCAACCCAAGCTGCTCTTCTAGTGTATGAGGTAGACCTTGGTGATGGCGTGATCAGAGGTCACTCAGGGAAGGGGCTAGAGATCCCCCTCCCAGCACCCCTTTAGGGCTCCTAGGCTCTGAGAAGGGATCTGGCCCCCAGCCCCCTCCCTAGACTGCCTCTGGGGAGCCCGGGAGTGGCCTCAGCAGCTCACACCTCTTCCGCTTCCCTCCCATGGTCCCTACTTCTCCTTTTTGGGAGGCCTGGCTCAGGTCTCCAATGGGGGGGGTCCTTTGGGGGAGAATTGGGGGAGGTCAGGCCCAGGCCGGGCTGGCTGGTCAGTCCTGTGACTCGTGGGCCTGGAGAATTCCCCCTCCTCTCCCCGCCAGGCTTCCTCACAAGGCCCCCATTGTCCAGGAAAATCACGCCATTGTTTCCTGCCTGCGCCCCCCAGCCCAGGGACTCCCCCCCCACAATGCCGCAGACAGCACCCCAGGCCTAGAACTGGGGTCTGTGAGGTGGGAGCCCAGGCTCAGGGAGACTAAGGGCACTCTGCCTGCCCTTCGCCACCACCCAGACTCAGGGAGGAAAGCAGGGAACTGGAGGGAGTGGGGGTGCCATCCCTGACTCCTTCCTCTCCCACAAACCCCCCACCCCCAACTCTTTCCTTCCCTGCAGGCAGCTGGGTTGGGGAGAGAGCAGAGGCTGGAGCAGGGGCAGGAAGCCGGCTCAGGGGCAGCAGGAAACGCAGGAAGCAGTGGGGAGGGTGGGGAGCAGGGGCCTGAGCTATTGTTCCATTTTTTCTGGAAAGAAAACTGGAGGAAAAACAGAAGACGGGAGTCCCCTCCCCCCAGGCCTTCGGGGAATCCCCCTCAGGCTGGGGCAGGGAGAGAGGGTCTCAAGATGGCTGGGGCTCGGGACCGCGGCTGAGCACTGGGTCCTGCACCCTACTGTGGATGAGAGGGGTGGGTGGCTTGGCTGGCAGACCTCCTGAGGCCCCTCCGGCTCTGGAAAGGACTGGACTTGAGTATTACTGGGCCCCGGTGTTCTGCTCCCCACAAGCCCAGGCCAGGAGGATCAAAATATCCATGCTCACCCCTCCACGGGCCACCCGTGGCTCTCCAGTGGCCCTGCCAGCCCTTCCTCTTGCTCTTCGGTCTGTACCTTGGGCCCCAGCAGGCCCACCCACATCCCTACTACCGTGCTGGGTGCTGCCTCCCTGACTTTGCTCTCATCGGGCCCTGCCAGGACATCCAACTGGGTGCCTCTCTGAACATGCCCTGCTCTGGGCCAGGTGTGAAGCTTGCTTGCTTCAGGAAGCCCTCTGAACCTGTCACTTGCTTGTCTCAGGCCCATGTTGGGCTGTGCATAGAACCTGAAATAGCTGGAGATACAGTGCCTCAAGTCTTCTTAGCCCTGCCACGCCCACTCCAAGTGCTGATTCCAGGCAAAGCCCTCCTGGTGATCCAGCCTTCAAATGTCCACACCCACGGCTGATGACCCACCGCATGCTGGGCATTGGGTGCCCAATGATTAAGCCCTTTCATCCTCCCAATCACTCCCTTTTTACAGAGTGAAATCGATGCTCTGAGTTGAAATAACCAGCTAGAGAGAGTGCAACCAGGGAAAGGAGTGGGGTTAGAATTCCATCCCTGACCCCAGCTTTGACCACCACAGGGTGGGGAAGCGGGGAGGGGCTTTTCCCTTTGAGATGTCTATTCTATAGGAGCTGCCCCCCACAAGCGGAGGAGAGAGGAGGCACCCTCAGGATAAGTGGGCGCTCCCTGAAGATAAGGGGTGCCAGGATCCAGCACGCCCTTCCTTGAGGTAGTGGCCATGGTTAGGCAGGTTGCTTGCGTCCTCCTGAGGGATTCCAATTTTTTAATTCGGCATGTGTGGACTGGGGTAAAAGCCTCTTCCTGGGGCTGGGGTGTAGAGGACTCTTGGGTGCCTGGACTCTTGCTTTTGGGCTAGTGTGAGGCCAGAGGCACCCCTGGTCAACTGAGATGCTCCTAGGACAGTGGCTCCTGCTTCTAGTAGATCCCCAGGTAGGCTCAGCTGCGAGCTGGCAGTAGGTGTGCACTCAGGCCATGCCACCCTCCAGCCACGCTCCCCTAAACTCACTGTTGTTGGACTTGAGGTCTCGGTGGATGACAGGCACCAGGGCTTCGCAGTGCAGGTAGTGCATCCCGCGGGCAATCTGCACGGCCCAGTTGACAAGCACATGGGGGGGCACCCGCCGGCCAGCCAGCGCACGGCTGAGGGGCCCACCAGCTGCGTACTCCATCACCAGGCACAGGTTGGGCTCTTCCAGGCACACGGCCTTGAGGGCAATGATGTTGGGGTGCGCCAGCATGGCGAAGAGCCGGGCCTCTTGTCGCACGCTCTCAGCTGTCACACTGATGTCCTCGTCAGGGTCCTGGCGAGCAGCCTTCACAGCCACCAGCTCTCCTCGCCAGCTGCCCCGGTAGACCTTGCCGAAGCCACCGATGCCAATCACCTCCTCCAGCCGCAGCTCCTGGAAGCTGGCCATCTCGCAAGGGGGCGGACCGCCGCCCCGAGACACATAGTTGGACGGAAAGATGCCCACCTGGCCGCCCACCTGGCCCGCCCACCAGCCCTCATCGCCCGAGATCGCTGCATCCCGGGATAACACCTCCACACGGTCGCCCTTCCGCAGGGCCAGCTCGTCCTGCCCACTGGGCTCGTAGTCAAACAGGGCTGTCCACACAGGGTTAGCATAAGCTGCCGCCTTCGGGGACCCCTCTGGCCAACCTCCGCTGCCGCCCCCGCTGCCCCCACTGCCACCGCTGTTCCATGACCCCAGTGGGCTCTTGAGGAAGAGGTTCTTCAAGGGCTCCATGGCTAGGAGCTGGCGTTGGTGGGTGTGGGGGACCTTCCCTGGGTGCCCCTGGTCCCCACCCCTGCTGACCGTTGAGGCCCTAGTCCCGGAACCTGGGCATCCGGGCCCTGGCCCTCAGCCCCAGACCCACGCCTCTCTGGGGATCCAGGAGTGTCGCCTCCCGGCCCCCTGCATCTCGGGCTTCCGGAGGAAGGCCACCCAGGGCAGTGTGGTCAGGCTTGGGGGGTGGGCCCCCGGGGCCTCCGGCGTCTCACCATGGCCAGCACAGAGGGGCCCCGGCGTCCCTCAGTCTGGAGCAGTCCTGGGAGCCTGGCTCCAGCACCCCTCGAAGTGTAAGGTGCGGCCAGCAAGGGGCAGCGCCTGGACTCTGGTTGGGTCTCCTTGCGAAGGGGGTGGCTGGAGTGTTTCTTGTTGGGGCTAGCTGTCTCTTCCTGGCTGGGCTCTCTCGACCCGAAGGCTCCAACCCCGTTCCCTTCTTCCTCCTCCCTTTGTACTTTGGCCCCGGGGGCGGGAGGCAGAGGTGGAGGGTGGAGTTTCACTTTTTTCCGCTGTTCTCCCTCCCGCAGGAAACAGCATCAGATGACGCGGGCGGGTAGCACCGTTCCCCTCCCAGGGGCTGCGGGGCGACTGGGCCGGGGAGTTCCCGGGTAGGCGGGCAATGAGAGGCCGACGGAGAGGACGGGTAGCCCCCACATCCCATGACAGAAGGTTCAGGGTCGAGTTGGTTTCTGCTAAGGACGGGCCATCTCTCCCCTCTACATCCGCATCAGGAAAACTCGGGCAAAGAACCAGCCTTGGGAAGGGGACAAACCAGAGTTTGGTCTTGGATCCGAAGCTGCAGGGCTGTGTGATCCATCCTCTCTTCGTCTCATCCTCTTTGCATCTGAAATTGGGGCCAGAAGCTCAGCTTTGCATACTTAGTGGGATGGGTGGGGGGGGGCGGGTTAAGACGAGGAGGACGGAACTGGCTGCACCTCGAGCTCTTGGAACGAGTTGTCCAAGGTCCTCCTTTCCCTCACCTGAGAAACCACTTATTCATGCCTCTTCCCCAGGAAGGGGCGGAAATCTGAGACTGTGGTCCTGAAATGTACGCAGTGACTGGATTCAGAATAGCCAAACCGCGCTCGCAACCGCAGGATTGACCCCTTGATTGCCTTGAGCCTGTCACTTTAAGAAAAACGACGCTATCCTATCTCGACTATTTCTGCCTTTCTGGAGGATCGCTCCCCACAATCTTAAGTATGAGCTCTGACCCGGAAATAGAGGCAGTTCCTGACGTCTGAGGTCCCGTACTGAATAGGTTGGACCTAGAGGGGGGTGTGCCCCCGTAGCGCCGAACTGTAGCTTTTAGCTCAGGCAGGTCCACGCCTCCATTCTTTCCCCGCCTCTTGTAACTCACTGGGAGACTTTTGCGCCAATTAATTCCGCCGTTACTAGGTGGCCACTCAACTATCCCTTGGGTTCCGCCCAGGGGTCGTCGCTAGGCTGGCAACTTTCAGGTGTGCGCATGCGCCCAAGGGCTTTTGCCTTTCGGCCCATCCCTTCCCTTAGACCAGGACTCTGCGCAAGCCCGAAGGGTTCCCCCGCTTCTTATCGGTCCACCACCTCCCTGCGCTTGCGCATTCAAGCGGCCAGGTTTTCCTTTTCCGGGTCCCAACTTGGCGCGTTGGGCGCATGCGCCACTGCAGGTTGGCGGCTCGCGGCTCCTTCTTCCGGCCTCCCCCTTGGGCCGGCTCCCGCAGAAGCGGGGCTAGCGCGAGCCCAAAGCGAGTGACCTGTGACCCCGGAAGTGGACCTCAGGGTCCCGGGGCTTTCCCCGGGCCGGAACCGAGGGAGGCGTCGCTGCACCCCGGGAGCACCCACCCCACGCCCACCTCTGGATGCCGCCGACTGGTGCCCGGCCCGTGCCCCGCTCCTGCCTGCCGGCCCGGCCCTCGGGAGCGGTTCTGGGGCAGGGGTGGGGGCCAGGACCCCGCCTCTGATGCAGCTCCACCCCCGCGCCTGGGTCTCACACCGCTGACTGCCCTGCCGGCCCCGCCCCCTGCTCGCACCCTCGCCCCTCCGACCTCTCTCCCCGGTTGGGGGAGACCATGGCGTGAGCGCGAGGCCGGGCCCCCGGGCCCTCGGGCGCCAGGCGGGGCATGGGCCGGGGGCCGCCCCCATGAGGGTCCCGGGAGGAGGGCGCGCGCAGCAGCGGCGGGGCCATGGGGTCGCAGGTATTGCAGATTTTGCGCCAGGGGGTGTGGGCCTCGCTCACCGGCGGTTGGTTCTTCGACCCGCACCAGAGCACCTTCTCCAATTGCTTCCACCTCTATGTCTGGATATTCCTGCTCACGTTCCCTTTCTTGCTGTACATGGTGAGATGCTGCCGCCACCTGTAAATAACTTCCGCCTGGGAAAGAGAGGGCAGATGTCACCGGGGGGTGCAAACTGACAGGGACTCCGGGCTGTGGGAAGGGGACTCACTGCAGAGTTCAGAGTGTGTGGAGGAGAGGCCAGAATTTTCTGGCCAGGGTGACCTTGAGCCCCTCGCTTAATCTCTGTCCAGTTAGTAGAGAAAAGACAGGGTCTTCGTACTGGTTGTATGCAGGGGCGAGGAAGTCTTGTGAACTTGTGAATCCTAATCTTAATGGTGGTGATAGGTCCACCCCTTGTGGGAGCAGGGCTCTGTGAAGAAGGCTCTGACTTGCTGCCACCTCCAGGTCCTGCCCCCCAGCTTGATGGTGGCTGGTGTGTACTGCCTTGTGGTGGCTGTCATCTTCGCTACCATCAAGACTGTGAACTATCGGCTGCATGCTATGTTCGACCAGGGCGAGATTGTGGAGAAGCGCAACTCTACCATGGGGGAACCAGAGGAGGAGCCTGCCCAGGGGGACAGCAATCTGCCCAGGTGGGCAAGGCAGGGCCTGTGCTGGAAATGGAGAGTTCTTGGTGCTTGGGCCTTGGCGTTGGAGGATGGAGAGGGGGGTTAGGGAACATTGCCTCCAAGAGTGGTTGAATATTCCTTGATTGGTTGTGAATTTGTCAGGGGAATCGATGTGGAGGGAGGAGTGATGGGCTCAATGGGAGAGGTGCTGTGTGAGGAAGGAAGGTTAGCGCAAAGCTGATGTTCCTGTGCACTGCTAGAGACCCTGGAGTGGAGATGACTGTATTTCGCAAAGTGAGCTCCACACCCCCCGTTCGCTGTAGCTCTCAGCATTCCGTGTTCGGCTTCAACCAGGTCTCGGTGAGTGGTCCTGGCCCTTAGCCTCCCCTACTCCTCTCCTGGGAGCCCGTCCCCCATGTGGGTATGTCCTGCACCTACTTTTTTGCCCTCTTGGCTCCTTCAAACTTTTCTCTCACCTGCTCAGGAGTTGCTGCCCCGGATAGAGGACTCTGGGCCCCTCAGAGGTAGGTGGCTGCTATTGAGAACTGAGGTGGCGGTGTAGAACGGGGGCCGGCGCATCAATGCCTTGAGGTACTGCTAACGCGTCTGGGGCTGTGCTTGTAGACATCAAGGAGCTGGTGCGGGAGCAGGGCAGCAACAACGTGATCGTGACCTCGGCTGATCGAGAGATGCTGAAGCTAAGCTCACAGGAGAAGCTGAGTGAGTGAGCATGGTTGGCAAGGGCTTGGGGAGAAGACTAGCTGTCATGTCTTTGAGTCACCCTAAGTTTTGCTTCCTCGGGCTCTCTTAGCCCTCTGAGATGGGACCTCAGTGTCCTGCCCCACTGAGCTCTCAGAACTCGGGGCTATAGGATCCTCTAAGCCATCGGTTCCTGCTATAGAACACCTTTGTCTAGTTCTGTGTCTTTTTCTCTTCTGACAGTTGGAGACCTTCCTCAGACGCCTCCAGGGGCCGTCCCAGACCCATCTCTCCCCAGCACAGACTCCTCAGAACGTTCTCCCCTGGCTGGAGACGGAGCCCCGTGGAGTGGTGGCAGTGTGGCTGACACTCCCATGAGCCCCCTCCTGAAGGGCAGCCTCAGCCAGGAGCTTAGCAAGAGCTTCCTGACCCTGACCCGGCCCGAGCGGGCCCTAGTGAGGACCAGCAGTCGACGGGAACAGCGCCGGGGAGTTGGCGGCTACCAGCCCCTGGATCGGCGGGGCTCGGGGGACCCCACACCCCAGAAAGCTGGCTCCTCAGATTCCTGCTTCAGTGGCACCGACAGGGAGACGTTGAGCAGCTTTAAGAGCGAGAAGACCAATTCGACCCACCTGGACAGCCCCCCTGGTGGGCAAGCCCCCGAGGGCAGCGACACAGACCCCCCCTCGGAGGCAGAGCTGCCTGCCTCCCCGGATGCTGGGGTACCCTCGGATGACACGCTGCGCTCCTTTGACACCGTCGTAGGAGCAGGGACGCCGCCGGGACCGGCCGAGCCGCTCCTGGTCGTGCGGCCCAAGGACTTGGCGCTGCTACGGCCCAGCAAACGGCGGCCGCCAGTGCGGAGACACTCCCCTGCCACCGGCCGGGCCCCTCGTCGGCCGCGGCTGGAAGGCCGGGGCTTCTTCGAGGATGACGACACCAGCGAGGGCAGTGAACTGAGCCCGGCCTCCAGCCTCCGGTCCCAGCACCGCTACAGCACCGACAGCTCCTCCTCCACATCATGCTACTCCCCCGAGAGTTCTCGGGGGGCCGCCGGGGGACCCCGAAAACGACGGGCCCCCCATGGGGCTGAGGAGGGGATGGCTGTGCCCCCCAAGCGGCCCTATGGGACCCAGCGGACGCCTAGTACTGCCAGCGCCAAAACGCACGCCCGTGTGCTGAGCATGGACGGGGCAGGGGGGGATGTCCTGCGAGGTCCCCTGGCCGGCTCCAAGGCTGAGCTGGAAGCCCAGGCGGGGGTGGAGCTGGCTGCCGGTGAGCATGCTGTGCTGCCCGCAGAGGCCCGCAGGGGACCTGCTGCCAACCAGCCTG
This sequence comes from Antilocapra americana, assembly GCA_007570785.1. NCBI lineage: Eukaryota > Metazoa > Chordata > Mammalia > Artiodactyla > Antilocapridae > Antilocapra > Antilocapra americana. The sequence continues at coordinate 3,181,224 of ML664188.1, read as the reverse complement.
GCTGGCGTGGGGAGCTGCAGGAGGAAGGTGCAGTGGGGGGAGGTGAGTGCCGGCTGGGGAGGGCGGGCTGGGGTGGGGCGGGGGTTGGAGCAAGGGGCAGCTGGAGGCCTGCTCAGCTTCCAGTATCAGGTGGACGCGGACATGACCATCTAGCGACGTCATTTGTTGGGTGCCTCAGATAAGCAGGGCTCCGCGGAGAGGAGGCTGAGGCAGAGACCTCAGGCACCAGGCTCCAGGCCCCAGTCCTGAAGTTAGCACTTGAGCTTCTTCTCTTCGAGATTTCTCTGTAGCCACGTTCATCCTCCTGGGCCACCAGCAGAGCGGAGCAGGTCATGTTCTTATTCCCAAATGTGGAAGTTGTGGCCTCAGTTGTTAGGTGGCCCGGTGGGGTCACAAAGCCAGGATATGGTTGGACTAGGTCTGACTTTTAGCTCCACAAAGGAGCACCTGCATCTCCCCGCTGCCCGCCCCCAGGCTCCGTCCACTCCTTTGTCACTCACACTCCGGGGGGGCCTCTCTCTGGGCAGCTGCCGAGGAGACTGGCAAGCGGGACCCATCAAGCAGCGTGAGGCGGGCACAGGCCATCCGCAGGCGGCACAATGCCGGCAGCAACCCCACCCCCCCGGCCTCGGTCATGGGCTCGCCACCCAGGTGAGCACCAGCTGGCTACCTGGGGTGGAGAGAGGGGCCACTGGCTCTGAGTGCTGCTGACAACCTATGGGCTGCCCCCTCCCCAGCAGCCTGCAGGAGGCTCAGCGGGGCCGCGCAGCCTCCCACTCCCGGGCTCTGACGCTGCCCTCGGCCCTGCATTTCGCTTCCTCGCTGCTGCTCACCCGGGCCGGTGCCAACGTGCATGAGGCCTGCACCTTCGATGACACCTCCGAGGGTGCCGTGCACTACTTCTACGACGAGAGTGGTGAGCCCCTCCCTGCGTCCAGTAGCTGAGCCTTTGGCCTAGCCTTTTCCCCCACACTGAGGGTCATCGTCCCTGGAGTTGTGCCCTTGGTGCCCCAGGGCTGGGCTGCCATCTGGAGAACCCAGCACAAGGTTTTCCTCAGGTGGATTGGGCCTCGGTGCTCCTGTCCCTGACAGGCTGCCTCGTGTCCCACACCTGTCTGTGCCCCAGGTGTGCGGCGTTCCTACACCTTTGGCCTGGCTGGAGGCGGCTACGAGAACCCTGTGGGGCAGCAGGGGGAGCAGGCAGCCAACGGAGCCTGGTGAGTCTCCAAGCTCAGGCTCTCCCAGCCTGGTGGTTGGTGGGCTGTCATTTCTGGGGAGTTTTCTTCCTTCTTTGGGCAGGAGAGGAGGGTGGGCAGCAGCGAGGGGCATGGAGGGGAGAGGGGCAACCCTGCAGGGATCCCTTGGGTCCCTGGCTCCACAGCATTTCCAAGCATGAGGCTCCAGGGCCTTCTTAGAGACCCAGAGTCTGGGAGGGAGGCCCTTCTGTGACCTGTCTCCTCTTGACATCCCTATGCGTTTTCTGGGTATTCAAGCAGCCCCCCTGGGCCCTAAGTCATGGCCTGGCCTTGGCCTCAACCTTATTTCATTCCTGGGCTCGCCTACAGCCCCAACTCTCACCTCTGCTGTTCCCACAGGGACCGCCACTCACATTCTTCTAGCTTCCACTCAGCTGACGCCCCAGAGGCCCCCGGTGGCCTGAATCTGCTGCAGCCGCGGCCTGTGGTCCTGCAGGGCATGCAGGTGCGCCGAGTGCCCCTGGAGATCCCGGAGGTGAGAAGCCAGCGTTAGGGAAGGACCTGCAGCAGGGGTCGGGGATGGACCACAAGGCACTCACCCAGGGCCCGGGAGGGCCAGGTCGCCCTGAGTGAGGGCTCCAGGGGCCCTAAGGTGGCCGTCCTGACCTTTGGTGGCCAGCACAGGGTGCAGAGAACATACATGGCTCAAGTTGTTTATTTATTTATTTATTCAGTAAACGTGTCTGGATTAGCGTCTTTACCCTGGAGGGGTCCACAGTTAGTGGGGACAGTGCAGTGGCACCCATAGAGGGGACAGTTGAGATCATCTGACAGTGGCGATGGGTCACTTGAGGCATGTTGGTCGAGCTTGTCTGTTTTAGTAGAGTTAGTAAGAGCACCTTCTTTTGTTCCTGAAAGTGTCTCGGTGTGGACGACAATTTATATAATCAGTCAGGAAATGACAGAAATATTAAGATTGTGTAGGATGCAGATTTAGAGCTCAAAGAACAGTCGTGAGAGTAGTGCCCACGCAGCCAGGGCCACAGAGAGACCAAGGGCAGCTCCCAGAAGCCACACGTGCCCCTTCCTGATGTGCTTGTGGTCCTTCCCGTCCCATGGGAGAGCAGGGCAGCCCTCACACGGGCGAGGTCTCCTCCAGAGGCAGGGGCTGTGCTGCGGTGGCTCTCCTGGTGTCCCTGGAGCCTGGCACAGGACAGGCTCGTGGATGTGTCCCATAAACACTTGTTGATTTAAAGACCCAAGAAGCCCAGAGAGGTTAAGTAGTCAGCCCAGGGCCTCACAGCACTGGCATTGGCACCCAGGCCTACCCTCAGGGCCAGCCCTCCGTGTGCTCCAGGGTAGGATGGTCAGAATGACTCTGATGGCCACATCTGGGCAAAGGGTGGCATTTGTGCTGGCTCCCGAAGGGTAAGGTCGATTTCACCGATCCCAGGAAGAGGCTGGAGACGCCTCCTGAGTGGGGAAGACAGACACAGGAGCTGGTAACCCTGGGCCTTGGCAGCACCCACAGCTGTTGAGCCACGTCCTGGGAAGCTGGAGAAAGGAGCAGGCCCTGGGCTTGGGGGTCAGGGCAGGCTTCGGGGCCGCGCGATGGTAGGGACTTTCTGTGTAGACCAGCTCGTGTGTGCCAAGGGGTGGCGTGGACAGCAGTGAGTCAGAGTGGATGGCCAGCGTGTGCCAGGGTGTGGTGTGGACCGTGGTGGGGGGTGGGGCGGGGCTGATGGCCAGTGTGTGCCTGGGGGTGGTGTGGACCATGGTGGGGGGTGGGGCAGGGCTGATGGCCAGCGTGTGCCTGGGGGTGGCATGAACCGTGGTGGTGGGGGGTGGGGCTGATGGCCGCGGCCGTGGGGACCGCAGTTTGACCTACTGGACCAGGACTCCCTGCACGAATCCCAGGAGCAGACGCTGATGGAGGAGGCGCCGCCCCGGGCCCAGCACAGTTATAAGTACTGGCTTCTTCCTGGCCGCTGGACCTCTGTGCGCTACGAGCGGCTTGCCCTGCTGGCGCTGCTGGACCGGTGAGCACTCAGCCCCTCAGCCTCCAGTCCTCTGTCGTTCCTGGCCCCAGGCCTTCCAGACTCTGGGAACGTGTGGAGGCTGTCATGGCCACAGAGAGCCTAACTGCCAGGTCCCTGAGGGTGCGTGGAGGGCTGGGGTTTGCAGTGGGATTTCTTTAGGTTCTTCTGGGGGCGAATGGTTGGCCTGGTGGCGGGTGCTCTGGTCATTCCTCTCTGAACATTTTGCCGGAGGGAGATGTTGCTCCTATGCAGCGTGCCTTTTTATTTGCTTCTGCGTTAGATTCAATTAAATTGAATCCTGTATAGCCTAAAAAGCCAACAAATCATCTGCCTTAGCTTTCCTTTTTTTCGTGGGAGGAAACTGAGGCCCAGAAAGGCAGAGAGGTCAGATGACGCTTGTTGTCTGGATGGCTTCCTGTGCTCTGGATTTCTCCCGGCACTGTGAGCAGTGCTTTGGGGGAGCGGGAAGCAGATCAGTCAGATCCCAGAGGGTTGGCCGCTCAGGTCTGCGGGTCGAGAGGGGACAGAGGCTGGGGTTGGGTGCAGGGTAGCAGCAGGCTGGCTTCCTGGAGCAGGTGCAGCCTGGCCCTGCCCAAGGTTATAGCTCCAGATACTCAGGATGATGGCTGGCGTGGGCACCAGCCTGGATGTGGGTCTTTGTGGCTGGGTCCTGTCCCCCACCCCCACCCCCTAATCCCTTGCCCCGCCAGTACGGGAGGAGGTAGGCGTGCTCTGACCCAGCGGTCTCTCCAGGACACGCGGGCTGCTGGAGAACATCCTAGGTGTCGGCCTGAGCAGCCTCGTCGCCTTCTTGGGCTACCTGCTGCTGCTCAAGGGCTTCTTTACGGACATCTGGGTCTTCCAGTTCTGCTTGGTCATCGCCTCCTGCCAGTATTCCCTGCTGAAGGTCAGGCCTGGCTTCCTGGGTCTCCTCCTCCTCCCACAAACCGTCTTGAGGGGGTCAAGCTAGAAAGCAGATAAGATGCTTCAGGTCCCCTGTAACCACCACCCTCCCCGCCCCATCCAACAAATGAAGGAACTGAGGCTCAGAATAGTTGACGGGGGAGTCCTGCCCTCGTCCCTCATAATGCCCCAGAAGTGGAATCAAACAAGTCCCAGGCCTCTGACCCTCCCCTGGGTGAAGCTCTTGTCACCAGTGTAGCTCCTGTCTCTTCCAGAGTGTGCAGCCGGATGCCGCCTCCCCCATGCACGTGAGTACAGCGGCGCGCATCTCTCCACGCCTCCCGGGCCTGGGCGGGGCTGAGACTCTCACCATTCCCCGTTGCCCCCAGACCCCGGATCTTCCTGCCCCCACCTTGCCAAGCTCTCTTGGACCCAGGGCCGGGCCTGGGGCATGTGAGCATGCATTTACGAGTAGGACGTTCAGTGAGGGAGGCGCAGCTTCTCACAGGCCCCCTCTCCAGGGCCACAACTGGGTGATCGCGTACAGCCGGCCCGTCTACTTCTGCATCTGCTGTCTGCTCATCTGGCTGCTGGATGCCCTGGGCTCCGCGCAGCCCTTCCCGCCCGTCTCCCTCTACGGCCTCACACTGTTCTCTGCTTCCTTCTTCTTTTGTGCCCGTGACGTGGCCACTGGTAAGTCCGGGTAGGATTGAGGTTGCCGGGGGATGAAGGGGAGCGAGGCCCTAAGGGTGGGCCGGGGGGCAGCTGGCAAACTGACCGGGCCTCTGCTTCCCCTCCCTGCCAGTGTTCACCTTGTGCTTCCCGTTCGTCTTCCTCCTGGGCCTCTTGCCCCAGGTGAATACCTGCCTCATGTACCTGCTGGAGCAGATAGACATGCACGGCTTTGGGGGCACAGGTATGGAGCCTAGGGCGGGGTTTGGGGGTGAGGAGGCCATGCAGGGCTATGGGTTTGTGAGGCTATACGATTATGGGTCTAGCACTTCGCTGAGGCTTCTCCGAGTCTACATGGAAGATTCCAAGAGCCCATCTCTTCCCCTCCATCCCCTATTCCTCCCATCTCCTCTCCAGGCAAAAGGCTTAAACCCAAGAATGCCAGAAGTCCTGCAGGCCTCTCTGGGCTGGGGGAGCAGAGAACAGTGGGCCGGGCCCCAAATCCAGGGGAGGTTAGCCCCTGGAAGTTGAGGGGCAGTGGGGGCAGTGCTGCGGGGGCTGACAGGTGGGACCTGGGCTTTACTTGCTGTCGCTCGCCTTGCAGCTGCCACCAGCCCCCTGACCGCCGTCTTCAGCCTCTCCCGCAGCCTGCTGGCTGCTGCCCTGCTCTACGGCTTCTGTCTCGGGGCCATCAAGGTAGGGATGCCCTGTGGGCTGCCGGAAGGCATCCAGAGCCTGAGGTTGTTGGGATGGGGCCATGAATTACACTTTGCAGTGGCTTTTTCCCCCCTGGGGGAGGGGGCACCCTCACCCCCTGACCAGCACAGGTTCTCTTCCCAGAGTCCTTGGCCAGAGCAGCACGTCCCTGTCCTCTTCTCCGTCTTCTGTGGCCTCCTGGTGGCACTGTCCTACCACCTGAGCCGGCAGAGCAGTGACCCCACTGTGCTCTGGTGGGTGCCTGCGTGGATCTGTCTGCGTGTGCACATGTATCTGTGTGTCTGTGTGTGTATCTGTGCATGGCAAGGGTTGGGGGGTGGTCTGCACATGTGCCTGTCACCACCTGACCCCAGGGCCTATGGGAGGAGGGGCAGCCTGCCAGACCCAGGCCCCTGACTCATCTCACGGCCCTACCCGCCAGGTCTCTGGTCCGGAGCAAGCTCTTCCCTGAGCTGGAGGAGCGGAGCTTGGAGACCGCCCGCACTGAGCCCCCAGATCCACTGCCAGAAAAGATGCGCCAGTCAGTGGTAAGCGCCTGGAGTCTTGGGGTCTAGTCTTAGGGGGAAGGGTGTGCTCAGCCTCCGGTGGCGGCGGCACCCCCATGGGTGTTTCCCGACCCTGCAGCGCGAGGTCCTGCACTCCGACCTGGTGATGTGTGTGGTAATTGCCGTGCTCACCTTTGCCATCAGCGCCAGCACCGTCTTCATTGCCTTGAAGGTTCGTGGGGCACAGGCCAGCCCTCTCGCCCACTCAGGTCTTTGCCAGAGCCCGAATGCCCCAAGGGCTGCGTGGCCACAGCCTCACATCCTTCTCAGGCCCTGGTTGACCTGCGCCAGGTGGCCCCGTGGCTGAGCCTCCCCTCCTTCTTGCAGTCCGTGCTTGGTTTTGTGTTGTACGCGCTGGCGGGGGCCGTGGGCTTCTTCACACATTACCTGCTGCCACAGCTCCGCAAACAGCTACCCTGGTTCTGCCTGTCGCAGCCTGTGCTGAAGCCCCTGGAGTACAGCCAGTACGAAGTGCGAGGTGAGTGCCTCCAGCCGGGCTGGGCCTTCCACCCCTCCTGCCCTTCCTATGGGAGCTCGGACCCTCTCCGCTCAGGGGGCCAGCAGGGGGCAGCCTCTGTCCACAACGTCCCATCCGCGCTGGCATGGGCCCTGAGGCCCCTTCACTGCCCTCTGTATCCTCTCCTGTGCCCCCCTCAGCCCCTGCCTCACTCTCGCCCTGCCTGCTCTGCCCTTTTCCTGCCCGCCTCGTGGATTCTGAGGAGGTAGAAGTAGGACTCCAGGAGGTGTTGTTGAGAAATACAGAATGGTTCTTAATGAGCTAGACCAGCGCGGTGCACACTGAGTTGTGCGACACAGACGCCCTGGAGCTTGCATTTGCACACCTGGATTTGTGGTGCAAAGGTCTGCGTGCTTGTTTTGCTTTGACAGTGAAGGATTTTGTTTACTGGGCTAGCATCTCCATGTGGCTGTAGTCACTTTGAGCCAGTGACAGGGGCCTGGTCCAAAGGACCCTGTGACTGAGGGTCACTGTGAACTCGGGCCTCACCCAACCTGTCCTGAGTCCTCTCGGCACCGGGGGTGTTGTCATCATCCTTTATCTCGCAGACAACTGAATGGGCAGAACACCTACCCTGAGCCCCCAGTGCACCCTGCCTGGGCCTCATCAAGCTCATTTGATTTGCCAAAGATCAACACCCCCAGCTGCTCAGTAGTTCTAGGGGCCCAGAACTCCGCACCCCCACATCCTGAGCTTTGCCCTCCTGCCAACTTCCCTCGGAGAGCACGCCCGTCCTCCCCTGCAGCAGGAGGAGGATGTGGAGGGCCTGGAGCGCCACAGCAGCCCCACCTTCCTGCCTGTGGTTGCAGGTGCTGCCCAGGTGATGTGGTTTGAGAAGCTGTACGCCGGCCTGCAGTGCGTGGAGAAGTACCTCATCTACCCGGCCGTGGTGCTCAACGCCCTCACGGTGGACGCTCACACGGTCGTCAGCCACCCAGACAAGTTCTGCCTCTAGTGAGGACTGCCAGCCCCCTGGTCATCCCACCATCTACCTGCCCCAGTAACCCAGGGGGAAACAGTCCCCTTGGCCAGCAAGCTTAAGTAGGCCCCCAGCTCCTAACACTCTTTGTAGTGAAGCACCTGCCTCTTCAGGAGCAGACGTGTCCCTCCAGTACGCCCGAAGTTGGGGGGTTAGTGACCTCTTCGGGGAGCAGAGACGAAGGTCGCCGGCCCAAAAGAGCCGGGTCCTGCCCAGCAGAGCCCAGGCCAGGGCCTGCAAAGGGTGGGCAGCCACCCCTACCGGCCGGCCCCTAAAGCTTGCCTCTTGCCCACAGCTGCCGGGCGCTGCTCATGACTGTGGCTGGGCTGAAGCTGCTGCGCTCAGCTTTCTGCTGCCCGCCCCAGCAGTACCTGACCTTGGCTTTCACTGTCCTGCTCTTTCACTTCGACTACCCGCGTCTCTCCCAGGGCTTCCTGCTCGACTACTTCCTCATGTCCCTGCTCTGCAGCAAGGTAAGCTGGGAGCTGCACCACCGCCCTGAGGCAGCCTCTCCTGCCTCAGGGCGGGAGACCCTCCCCAGTCCGTGGTACCCCCTCTGGGGGCGTTGGTAGCAGCTCCTCGCAGGGCAGTGAGCAGGGTGAGGTTTAGAGGACGTAAGTGATTTGCCTCAGGTTTTCTGGAGAGCTGGTGGTCAGCCGGGACTTGAACAAAGGCCTTTTCCCCGGCTCTGTACTGAAGGCTTGCAGTGGTGCCCACAGGGGACTCTGGCACAGGCCTGAGCTTTCATCTCCTGTGAATATTCTGGTCTGGTTTCTGGCCTGGCCCAGGATGGTGGAGATCAAGACTGTGTCCCCTTTGAGGGCAGGGCCTGTGACTGTCTCTTAACTTTTGGTATCGTAGCCACGTCACCAAGAGTAGCATACCCTGAGCAAATCATGTGTCTGTTCTACCTTATCTGAACCTCAGTTTTCCCATCTGGGAAGTGGGACAGTGATAGGAGGCTCCCAGGATGATTATATGAATTAAATAGCTAACGTCCCCTTGGGTGCTTTGTCTGGGGTTGCTAATGGTGTCGGAAGTCCCAGGGGTCTGAGAGTGCACTTGGTGGGCCCCCTTGTCTGAGCAGTCCGTGTATCTCTCACTTTCTCCCTTCTCCACCCCTGCAGCTGTGGGACCTGCTGTACAAGCTGCGTTTCGTGCTGACCTACATCGCACCCTGGCAGATCACCTGGGGCTCAGCTTTCCATGCTTTTGCCCAGCCGTTTGCTGTGCCACGTACCCAGTCTGCCGCTTGCGGCCCGGGTTGGGGTGTGCAGGGAGGGCCGGTGCCTGGACTGGGGGCTCCAGGAAGGCTGGCAGGGGTGGAGGGGTCATGAGGGAGGCTGGGGAGGGTCCTGCGTGCCTGCCACCTCCTTGACTCGTACCCAGACTCGGCCATGCTGTTCGTTCAGGCCCTGCTCTCAGCGCTCTTTTCCACGCCTCTCAACCCGCTGCTGGGCAGCGCTGTCTTCATCATGTCCTATGCACGGCCTCTGAAGTTCTGGGAGCGTGACTACAAGTGGGTCTCCTGGGAAGGAGGCGGGTGCCCTGTTTGACCCTGAGGGGGACTCTCGGGGAATGGGCAGCTGGATGGGGCAGATTGCCGGCAGATCGGATGGAGATTGGAGGCTGGGCTTTGGGGAACGGCGCTGTGGGCTTCAGTGAGGTGGCTAACCCACAGGGGACAGAGCTGGAGCCAGACCGAGGCCTGGGGCTCACACTCTGGGCCTCCTGGCTGTGTGGCGCCCCTGGGGGAATTCCCTCACATCCGTGAACCTTAACCTCCCTCTGTCATGGAGCTCCTGTGGCTTCTGCCTCAGAGCATGGGGGTGCAAGCCCAGAGGGACGTGGTGGAGGGTGGCGGGACCTGTCACCTGAGCCTGAGGCAGCCTTGCCCTCTTGACCACCTGGGTGTCGCCCTGTCTCTGAACAGCACCAAACGCGTGGATCATTCCAACACCCGCCTGGTCACTCAGCTGGACCGGAACCCCGGTATGTGCCCAGCCATCGGGGGCTTTGGGGCAGGGCCACCCTGGGGAGGGAGCCTTGCCAACTTGCTGCGTCCCTCTGTCCACCCATCCTGGGCCCCAGGCGCTGATGACAACAACCTCAACTCGATCTTCTACGAGCACTTGACCCGCTCACTGCAGCACACACTCTGTGGGGACCTGGGGCTGGGCCGCTGGGGCAACTACGGCCCCGGCGACTGCTTCGTCCTGGCCTCCGACTACCTCAACGCCCTGGTCCACCTCATCGAGGTTGGCAACGGCCTCATCACCTTCCAGCTGCGTGGCCTCGAGTTCCGGGGTGAGCCGCAGGGCACTGCCTTTGTCAGTGTGTGCGGGCCAGACTCTAACCCTGCTCCTCCCTGGTTTGCTGGGGCCCCTGAGCAAGGCATCCCCCCCACGGGCCCCACGGCCTAGGACTCCTAGTCTGAGCGTTGAGGTGGCAGGCTTTCCTTGGCCTGGCCCCATCCCTGCCCTGACTCTGGCAGGTCTGTAGTGAACAGGCCACTCTGGTGGGAGCTCCAGCCCGGGGCTCCTGCTTGCCTGCTGTGTGGACTCAGGCCTGGCCCAGGTTGGGGCCCACGCATAAGCCAGCTCCTGGCCCTCAGGAAGGTGTACCTGGCAGGTAGCAGCTTCAGAAGAGGCCCCCGAGTGCAGAGAGGCTCGAAGCACAGCCCGGAGCAACACGAGCCGGAGCTTGTCTTCGCGTCTGGAAGTGAGGGACCTGACCCTGTCTGTCCCATCACTGCCACCCCTGTCCCACCCGCCATGGCCACTGGGAGTTAGGAGGAGAAAGGGGCTCGTTTGTTCGCCTGTTCACTAAGTAACGGCGATGCCCGTCGCCTCCAGGGGAGGGGCCTGGGCACTCTGGGGAGGAGGCAGGCGGAGCTGTGCCCGTGTCCCCTGACTGGCCCCCCGTCCCCACAGGTACATACTGCCAGCAGCGCGAGGTGGAGGCCATCACCGAGGGTGTGGAAGAGGACGAGGGCTGCTGCTGCTGCGAGCCAGGCCACCTGCCGCGGGTCCTGTCCTTCAACGCGGCCTTCGGGCAGCGCTGGCTGGCCTGGGAGGTGACAGCCAGCAAGTACGTGCTGGAGGGCTACAGCATCAGCGATAACAACGCCGCGTCCATGCTGCAGGTGTTCGACCTCCGCAAGATCCTCGTCACCTACTACGTCAGGGTAGGAGGGTGAGGCGGGTGGCCGGGGCCCCACGCTCGGCTCGCTGGCCAGGAGCTTCCCAAAGGCCACCTCCTGGGTCTCCAGGAGCCTGCTCTGCCCAGGGAAGCCGGGGCCTCAGAGAGTGGAAGCATCTTCCAGAGCATCACTGCTGGACAGCGGGCCTCTGAGGCCCCCTGTGACTGCCTGTGGGGGGCCTGGGGTGAACGCCCTCTGTCACCCCCTCCAGGAGGTTCCCGTGGGGCGGTGAGTACTGGGGGCCAGTGGGCAGCACGTACACAGATCCTCTCTCTGGGCTTCGGTCCCGGGAGGGGCATTGCTGATGCCCACCTTCCAGACCACCAGCCCTGCCCCACGCCCCACCAGCACAGAGAGAGTAAAGCTAACTGTGCTAGCTTTAACATAGTTTTAGGAGCAGCTGCCAAGCAGTGGTGCTTGACAAAGGGTGGGCTCTGCCAGGCACCTCTCCTGAGCTGGGTGAAGCCCACTACACCTTGTAGGAGACATGCTGCCTCCTTAGATGAGGAAAGTGCCTTGCCTGAGGCCCCAGCATCAGGAGGAAGTACCGGAGCTAGGTTTAGCCCGGGCTGGGCCTCCCTGTCTCACCCTGGGCCCTCCAAGCCAGGCCTGAGGGGCTCAAGGCCTGGTGTGGGGCAAGGGGTTGGGAGGCACAGTGTGGGGTCCCAAGGGAGCCCTGACTGGGTTCCAGGATGCCTGCGATGTCACTTTCTTTGCCTTCTTTTAGCCCTGTGAGGAGTAGGGATTCTTGCAGTTCTGTGAGGTGGCAGGAATGATAAGGGCACTGCAGGGGTGGGGTGAATAGGGGTCACAATCAGGGCCCCTCCTGCTCTCTTAGCATCTGCCCTGCGGCTTGTGGGCCCAAAAGGGACGGGTGGCTTGTTGGAGCCCACAGAACCTGCTCACCTGAGGTTCTCTCTTGGGCGGTCCTATGTCCCCCAGCTGACCCTTGCTGCCAGTGGACCCCCCTCTGTGTCAGTTGTCAGAGAAACTTTCTCAGATGTTTTTTCCCATCCCCTCAGTCACTCCTAGGGAAGAGCTTATCCTGTGGCCACTTTGCCCAGGTTCTTGGCCCCCCACATCCTACCTGAGCCGCCCTTCTGGACTCCCTATTGCTGACATGCCCCCTGTTCACAGCCAGCTGCACCAGCCTCCACAGCTCTGGGTTCCCCACTCCTCCCACAGGCAGAAGGCCACCCCGCATTGGCTCCATCCAGGGCAGCACACAAGATCCCAACTGTCGGCCTCAGACTGCCCATCCGTCGTGTCTGTACCAGCTGCATACTGTCCAAAAGTTCCTCTTCATTCGCCCACGCCCTGCTTAGAAACCAGCAGAATCTCTTTTTTAAATACGTATTTTATTATTTCCTTGGCCGAGTCAGGTCTTGGCTGCGGTTCGAGGGATCTTCATTGCAGCATGCAGCCTCTCTAGTTGTACAAGGGCTCAGTAGTTGTGGCACGTGGGCTGAGTTGCCCTGCCACGTGCGGGATCTTAGTTCCCCAACTAGAGATGAAACCCACATCCCCTGCACTGCAAGGCGGATTCTTAACCACTGAAGTCCCCAGCAGATTCTCGTAAGGGGTCCAGGAGCCCCTGGCTTGAGTACAGATGCTGTGCCTCTTATTTTTGAGGGGAAGTCCTGTGGCCATCACACTTGGCTATCTTAAGGGACCCATGACCTAAGCACCTGCCACAGGCAACACCTTCAAGTGTATGCTCTGTAAGGAGGGGTGCTTCCTGTCGGCTTTCCCCTTCCTCGCCCCTGACCGAGAGAAGGAGCAGACAGGCCTCTGTGGCTTCAGGGAGCTGAGATGGGAGGGGGACACGTGTTCTGGGAAGCTGACTTCAGTGCAGTCTCCGGCAGAAGAGAGACTTCTCTCTTTTTTTGGTCAGGCCATATAGCTTGAGGGATCTCAGTTCCCCAACTAGAGATCAAACCCAGGATTTCTGCAGTGAAAGCATGGAGTCCTAACCACTGGACCACCAGGGAACTCACGGGGAGAAGCTTCTGTACCTTGACGCTGTCTCCCCTAGTGGCCAGGGCGAGGGCGCGCCCCCCAAGCCACTGACCCCTGCCGTCTCCTCATAGAGCATCATCTACTACGTGAGCCGCTCTCCAAAGCTGGAGGCCTGGCTGAGCCACGAAGGCATCGCGACAGCCCTGCGTCCTGTGCGGGCACCTGGCTACGCTGACTCCGACCCCACCTTCTCTCTGAGTGTGGACGAGGACTACGACCTTCGCCTCTCTGGCCTCTCGCTGCCCTCCTTCTGCGCCGTGCACCTGGAGTGGATCCAGTACTGTGCCTCCCGGCGCGGCCAGGTCCGGCCACCACCACCCTGGGGCTGCCCTCTCCCCCTCGGCCTACCCCCTCCTCGTGCGGGTTCTTCTCTTCCTCTGCCTCCCTTGGCCTGGGCCCCAGCCCCTGCCCCAAGTTCCCTGTGCCAGGTCTGAGCTGGGCTTTGGGGACGGGGGTCCTTGTGCCACAGCCTGTGGACCAGGATTGGAACTCACCGCTGGTCACGCTATGTTTTGGCCTGTGTGTGCTGGGCCGCCGGGCCCTGGGGACTGCCTCGCACAGCATGTCTGCCAGGTGAGTGCCCAGCCCAGCCTGTCGCCCCCACCTCCTCTACCTCCTGACAAGCTCTGGGCCTCTGGCTGCAGCCCCCAGGGCCACATCAGTCCTTCCTTCAGTGCAGCTCCTCTCCCCATGGGACCTTGCCTGTTCCTCACCACTGCCCAGTGAGGGACATGGGCAGGGACTGACCTTGTCAAGGTGGGGAAACTGAGGCCCAGCGTGAAGAGCGGGCTGCCCTCTGACTCCTGCACACAGAGCCAGCGCTGAGGAACCCCAGCACGCCCGGTGCATTCACCCCTCCTCCTCTTCTCCAGCCTGGAGCCCTTCCTCTACGGCCTGCATGCCCTGTTTAAGGGGGACTTCCGGATCACCTCCCCGCGGGACGAGTGGGTCTTTGCCGACATGGACCTGCTTCACCGTGTGGTGGCGCCCGGGGTTCGCATGGCCCTCAAGCTTCACCAGGTAGGCAGAGGTGTGCCCAGACAGGGCGGGCAGGCAGTGAACCTGCCACCCAGGGCAGGGGTGGCCCACCTCAGCCTTCCCATCCACCCCGCAGGATCACTTCACGTCCCCAGATGAGTATGAGGAGCCGGCCGCCCTGTATGATGCCATCGCGGCCAACGAGGAAAGGCTGGTCATCTCACACGAGGGCGACCCAGCCTGGCGCAGCGCCATCCTCAGCAACACGCCCTCGCTGCTGGCGCTGCGCCACGTCCTGGACGACGCCTCGGACGAGTACAAGATCATCATGCTCAACCGGCGCCACCTCAGCTTCCGCGTCATCAAGGTAGGGTCGGTGCTCACCCGACCCAGCCCCCTCCCACCACAGCCTCCTGACCCCCCGCACGTGTGGCCCCCGCAGGTGAACCGCGAGTGCGTGCGCGGCCTCTGGGCCGGCCAGCAGCAGGAGCTGGTGTTCCTGCGCAACCGCAACCCTGAGCGCGGCAGCATCCAGAATGCCAAGCAGGCGCTCCGCAACATGATCAACTCCTCCTGCGACCAGCCACTAGGCTACCCCATCTACGTGTCTCCTCTCACCACCTCACTGGCCGGCAGCCACCCTCAGCTGCGGGCGCTGTGGGGCGGCCCCATCAGCCTGGGCGCCATTGCCCGCTGGCTTCTGCGCAGCTGGGAGAGGTGAGCTCTGACCCCCACCTCTGCGGTCACAGGGCAGGAAGCAGAGGTTCACAGAGAGGAAGTGGTGTCCTCTGGGGTCTGCCTGAGGAAGTGCTGGAGCCAGGAGTGAACCCCGAGCTGACCCAACTGGACACCCCGCCCTCTCAGCCAGAGCTGAAGGTGGCCTTTAGCTTGAAGCACCATCGATAATGCCACCCTTAAAAACGCTGTAGAGGCTTCCCTGGTGGTCCAGTGGGTAAGACCACATTTCCACCTCAAAGGGTATGGGTTCGATCCCTGGTTGGGGAACTAAGATCTCGCATGTCTTGCCATGTAACCTTAAAAAAACAAGAACAACACCCTATAAAGTAGACGGCAGAGTCTTTTAGAAACAGAACTAGGATCTGAGATGTTAGGTCTGTCTTGGGTTGGGGACTTGTGCTTGTGAGGCAGTGCACTCTCCTCCCCGCACCAGCCTCCTCTCCTTTTCCCCTCCCTCAGGCTTCACAAGGGCTGTGGTGCCGGCTGCAATAGCGGCGGGAACGTGGATGACTCAGACTGTGGCGGAGGTGGTGGCTTGACCTCCCTCAGCAATAACCCCCCCTTGGCACAGCCCACACCTGAGAACACAGCAGGTGAGCAGGCAAGGCCCGGAGGAGCCCGTGAGTGGGAAGGGCAGCCCAGCAACCACGGCCTGCGCTCTTATCTGTCCCCACAGGCGCTGGGGACCAGCCTCTCCCTCCAGGCCCTGCCTGGGGCCCGAGGCCCTCCCTGAGTGGCTCTGGAGATGGGCGCCCCCCTCCTCTGCTGCAGTGGCCACCCCCTCGGCTCCCTGGACCATTGCCCGCTTCACCAGCTCCGCCTGAGGGTCCCAGGCCCTCAAGGCCCCCTGGCCCTGGTCTCCTAAGTTCTGAGGGTCCCAGTGGGAAGTGGAGCCTGGCGAGTCGGAAGGGACTGGGGGGATCCGAGGGGGAGCCAGCCTCAGGGAGCCCTAAAGGAAGCACCCCCAAATCTCAGGTAAGGTTCTTCTGGCGGGGTCAGGTCTGGGCAGCTCAGGTCTGCTCTCCCACCCAAAAAACAACTTGTCTCCCTTCCCTCAGGCGCCCCTAGACCTCAGCCTCAGCCCGGACATCAGCACTGACGCCTCACCCCCCAGAGCAGTGCAGGACATTCCTTGCTTGGACAGCAGTGCTCCTGAGAGTGGCACGCCTACTGGGGCCCTGGGCGACTGGCCTGCCCCTGCTGAGGAGCGAGAGAGCCCAGCAGCTCAGCCCCTGCTGGAGCATCAGTACTGAGTGGCCTGGTGCTCTCTGGGCCTCAGCCCTGTATTTGGGAACTTGGACCCCTGGCCTCTGGCCCTTTGTGCTGGACCACAGAACCGAGTGGCTTTGGTTTCCACATGTGAACCCTGACCTCTGGCTGCCTTAGCCAGAGCACTGGAACTGAATAGCCCAGACCTCTGACCTTGACTCCTGATCTCTCATCCCTAAGCCCGGGCCCGGGCTCCCCAAACTGAGGCAGGCAGCATCCCAGTCAGGCCCTAAGAGCCAAACCCATGGGCTGGTCCCGCTTCAAGCCCATGGCCAGGACTGACTTGGCCCCTCGGCCTGCACCGCCTGTTGGGGTGGCCCTTGGCCTTGGACTTGGGGCTGAAATGTGGGAAGGGGGGGGTTTCTTTTTCTTTCTTTTTTTTTTTTTCGTGCTTCGGAGACACCAGAATTAATAACACTATTTTTGATTTTGGCTGGCAGTTTCTTCTTCATTCTGGGGGTGTTTGGGTGGAGGGTAGAGGAGGTGGTCAATTCAGGGTAGATGAGCACAGAGAGAGGAATGAAGGATGTGGGGCTGGGTTCTGAGGTTAAGGTTAGACCAGGGTGGGGCTCAAGTAGGACTGGATCCTCTTTGCCATAAGCCTGTTCCCTTTTTAAACCTTGACCTTAAGTTCGCCATTGTTCTGTTTCTTATGCCAAAACGTTCAAAGATTTCTAGCTCCAATGGCAGGTTCCTACGATTATCAGCCTGACTCTTGCCCAGAGCCTTTCTCTGAGCCTCAGTTTCTCCAGTTGTAAATAAGAGATGACACCGGGCTAAGGCCTTTTAAGGATGCATGAGACTCTGTGTAGAGCAGCGCTTAGAAGTACTCATGAATAATGGCCTTCCGGAGCCTTTGGTCTCTGTGCCCAGGCTGCAGCCCAACACTAGGCGTCCCGGTATAAACCCCAAGTTGGTTTGGAAGGCCGGTACACTTGTTCTGGTTTCTCGGCCAAGGGCTGGAGGCCCGACAGTTTCACAGCTCGCCGGGTCGGGCCTGGCTCAGGGCAGGCGCTTCGTCTGCGCTCCGCCTGCGCTCTGCGCTGACCGTGGCCAAGCCTCGAGTCTCCGCCCGCTGCGCTTCCCGCCGCGGAGGACTCCCGGGCCGGCCCTGCCCCTCCTCCCGGCCCCGCCCCCGATGTGGCCCCGCCTCCAGGCGGAGCCAGCGCCCACAGCAGCCGCTGGAGAGCAGGCAGCGGGACCCCAGCGCGGGAGGAGGCGGCCGGGCGGGAGCCCCAGAGGTACCGGCGGGAGCGGGGAAGCGGCAGCACCGTGTCGGGCCGGACAGGGGAGGAGGTGGCCTGCCGGTCAGCCAGGGTGGTGTGTGGGTGATAGGGAGTCCTCGCCGAGTTCGCCTCCTGCACCCTCCCAGCCTCCCACTGGACTCTAGTCCCAAGTCAGCACGTCCAGTCCCCTGCCTCTGACTGGTGCCGCCCCCACCTCCTTTGCGTGGACAGCTCGGCCCGGCCTGTGGCGGGTGAGTGAGTGGATGCGGAGGTTCTCGGCTCCTCTCAGAGGAGCTGGCGACTGTCCGGCTGCCTGCTGGCTGTGTGCCGGGCACCCCCTGTTCTGGGGCTCCCCTTCTCCCCGGGCGGCCTCCAACCCAGCTTTTGCACACCGCCCCCCAGTCCCGCGCCTAGCCTGGGAGGAAACATCTGTCGCACCCCCTGGCAGCAGAAATGGGGTCATGACCTCCAGATGTGCTGGGAAGCGTCCAGAGCCTCCTCCTGGGGCAGCCAGGCCTTCCGGATCTGTGGGAGCTGGCCGGCCCCCTCCTCGCCAGTGACACAGGCCGCAAGGAATGTCCTGGCCTCAATGGACCCTGTGTGAAGCTGCCGGGTGGGGGGCAGAGCCCAAGAACACCCCTCAAGACAGTGCCAGATCCCAGCCGGCACTGGGCCAGAGCAAGAAGCAGCCCCCAGCTGTACACACACAGATATACAGAGATCAACCTGCACGGAGTGGGGGCCTGCCCAGACCCCTACCTCGTGTCCCCTCCCACCCCATCACACATGCACACCACAGCCCAGGCCCCGGAGCTTGGCCCATGGAGCCAGGGCCTGCATCTGCCACCATACGCTTAACACATGGCCAGCTTCGCTCGCTTCCCCTTGCTTGCAGCCTCCTGGCAGGGTTGGGAAGGGACAGGAAGGGTTAATTAACCCCATTTTGGAGATGAGAGAACGGAGGCTCAGGGTCAGCGTCAAGCACTTTGTCCTAGGAGAAGCTAAGGGAGGAGGCACTCTGAGCTCTTGGAGGCCTGCCCTTGCTTGGTTCTGGAGCTCTAGCTGAGGGGTGCAGAGCCGTCTGCCCCCACCCCCTCCTAGCCCAGCCCCACACAGCCCTAGCTGACGCATGAAAACCCGCCAGCAGGTGCCTGCACCCCGAGCGGGTCACCGATAGCCCTGCCCCAGCCGCCCACTCCATCCTGGGCTCATCTGAGGGTGGCCGCCTCAAGTTCTCACACCACCCTTTCTTTACACCTGCCCCTGGTCTCGATACGTTTCCGCACTTAGCAGGTCCCTGGGGCCTTCGGTGTCTCACTCTTACATCCTGTGAGCCCTCAAGCCTTAGCCCAGCCCCCCACCTGCCCCACACCTACTCACACAGAGCTTGGAGTGGGGAGGTACAGCATCACTTAGGCCCTACAGACTGACAGCCCCAGGTTCAAATCCTAGCTGATACAGAGTTGCTTTGGGCAAGAGCAGGCCCTTATGGGGACCTCAGTTTGATTGTCATGCGGGGTCCTGTCAGCCTCAGTGTGGCCAGGTAGGCCAAAGTGCCCACGGGTCCCAGTTCCAGCAGAGGGGCCTGCTCACCAGGACTCCCTCCCCTCCCCCCAGGCATGGCCACAGAAGCCTGCAGGAGAGTGAGCCCAGACCTGTCCATCAGGTTGGGGTGACTGAGGTCCCATGACTGAGCTGGTGTGACCCCTGAACCTTCCTCAGGATGTGGGGCCGGGCAGGGGGCTGGGCCCAGAGCTGGGGCCACTTCCTGCACTGAAGGAAGTCCTCTTGCCGTCCCTGCTGACCTGCCACGGCCCCCTGGGAACCCCTGCGTCCTTGAGGTATCGAGGCCGTGAGGGACAGGGCATTGAGACCCAGCCACTGGGTGCTTAGTTCCTCTGGGATCCTGGAGGAAGTGGGAGGAGCAGGGAGGAAGGTCTCTGGGGACAGGACGTCCTCCCTTTGTCAAGTGGGCAGGACCCAGACACCAGTGGCCCCATGGGTTTCCCGTCCCAGCGGAGACAAATCATCTGTCTGGTTGGGCCAGGTCTTGGTGGGAACCCTCACCCTGGGCCCAGGCCACAGCCAAGGTGAGTGAGTGGGAGCTGGGGAACCCTGATGGCCCCAGGGCGGCCTGGGGCTCCCAGACCCTCAGGGCCAAGGTCATGACAGCCCAGCCCCTGGCCCTGCCCAGCGCTGAGCTGGAGGAGGGGGCTGAAACCTCAGCCCCAGGCAGACGAGGAAGTGGCCAGGAAAGCGGAAGCGGCTTTGATGGTCGCGGAGGGGGCCGGAAGCCAACCCGCGTGGGGAGGACCAGGCTGGGGGCTGGGTTCCTGTTTTCTCCCCAGGCCCCTCTCAGCAGCCCACTCCTCCCTTAGGGCAGGAACCCGCCTGCCGACTGGGCACCAACCACCCGCGCCCGCCAATGCGGCCCGGCACCTGGAGAGCCAGGTCCCCAGGTCCGAGGCGCGCCCATGTGGGCCAGCGGTGGCGTGGGGAGCCCTCGGCGGGGCCCAGCCCCTGCACCTACCGATGACCTCTTCGCCCGAAAGCTGCGCCAGCCGGCCCGGCCCCCGCTGACACCTCACACCTTCGAGCCCAGGCCAACCCGGGGCCCGCTCGTGCGCAGTGGCAGCGATGCAGGCGAGGCCCGACCCCCCACGCCCGCCAGCCCTCGTGCCCGTGCCCACAGTCACGAGGAGGCAAGCCGCCCCGCCGTGCCCCCGGCCCGCTTCTTCTCCGACCCGCTGGCACTCCTGGGCCTGCCGGCCGAGGAGCCGGAGCCTGAGTTCCCACCGGTGCCTGAGCCACGCTGCTTCGCCCATTACGACGTGCAGAGCCTGCTCTTTGACTGGTCTCCAAGGCCCCGGGGACTGGGGGCGCAGGCGGACGCCGGCTCTGGGACCCCGGCCACGGCTCAGGACCAGACTGCCAGCTCGGACCTGCTGCTCGAAGCGCCTGGCTTTGTGAGCGAGCTCGGGGGCGAAGGCGAGCTGGGCCTGGGGGGACTGGTATCTCCACCTGTGCCGCCGTCACTGCCCAACGCGGCCGTGTCCGTCCTGGAGGAGCCGCAGAACCGAACCTCCGCCTACAGCCTGGAGCATGCAGACCTGGGCGCCGGCTACTACCGCAAATATTTCTACGGCAAAGGTGAGGGTCACCTGCAGCGCGCTGTCCCTGTCGAGTCCCTGGCTATGTGAAGGGTCAGGTTCTGTCTCTCAGTCAAGGCTGCCCAGCTCTAACCACCTCCCTGCGGCCAAGCCAAGCCTCCACTCACACCCAGACATGTTCCTCTGCCTCCATTGGGTTCATCGTACCCTTCTGGGCTGGGGAGTTATTTCCTAGGGCCATTGCTGGGAGCTGAAATCTGAACCTGTACCTGGGCACCTTGTCATCAGCATTCACATGGGAGATCCCCGGATACTCTGGAGAGGAATATGGGCACAGTGGGCGAGCCCATGCAGGATCTAGGCTTTGGAGCAGGGAGGCATGGCCCCTGGATCTGGGACGAGATATACGGGCGAGGCTTAGGGCCCAAGTGTATAATAGGTGCGGACAGGAGTCAGGATTTGGCTTGGTAAAATATGGGCAGGGCTGAGGAGGGGAAGATCTGAGCCAGTGTGATGGGACCTGGGAGGGGGACTTGGTGATGGTGTGGTCGAGTGAGGGTGCAACTGCTGAGGGGCGAGGCTGGTCAGCCGCCTCCTGCTCCTGGCAGAACACCAGAACTTCTTCGGACTGGATGAGGTGCTGGGCCCAGTGGCAGTGAGCCTGCGGCGGGAGGAGAAGGAGAGCAGCGGAGGGGGCACTCTGCACAGCTACCGCGTCATCGTGCGGACCACGCAGGTGGGCCGGGGTCATGGGAGCCAGGCCATGGATTGCCTCCAGAGCCACCTGTTTGTACCCTGAGCGCCCCTACATCCCCTCCTTAGCTCCGGACCCTCCGAGGCACCATCTCAGAGGACGCGCTACCACCAGGGCCCCCTCGAGGCCTGTCCCCAAGGAAGCTTCTAGAGCATGTGGCACCACGACTGAGCCCCACCTGCCTACGCCTGGGTTCAGCTTCACCCAAGGTGCCTCGCACGCTGCTCACACTGGACGAGCAAGTGGTGAGTGGGCAGGGCACCCCTGTCCTAGAGCTAGACCTGGTTCTGAACCCAGTCTGCCCAGCTCCCAGCCACCCAGCCTTGACCTCATGCTGGATGAGGGCAAGTGGTAAGTGGGCAGGGCACAAACTTGTCCTAGAGTTCAACCTGATCTGAATCCAGTCTGCTCAGCTCCCAGCCACCCAGCCTTGACCCTGATCCTGAGCTGGACAGGAATCCCAGGAAAGCTAGCTTTTCAAAAGGAGGGCATGAGAGGTCATCTGGAACCTTGCCTCTCAAGACCAGCAGCATCCACATCACCTGGGGGCTTGTTAGAAAGGCAGGTTCTGGGTCCTACCCCAGACCTACTGACTCAGGCCCTGCACGTGAAGAGATCCCGAGATAATTCCCATGTGCCTGTCAGCTGAGGAGCACTGGTCTGATCACCACCCCCTCTTCTTGCAAGTCTCTCTCATTCTTTGTCAGTTTGCCCTGCAAGGCCTTGCTGGGTCTCCTGCTAGTTTGGGGTGCTCACTCCTTCCACTGTGGGCCCACTCAAGCCAGCTGGAAGTCCTTCCCTACCCTGTGCCGAAAGCTACTGCCCACTGGCCCTGACTTTCCTCCTCGGTCATTCAGTCTGTCAGTCACTCAACAAACATGTCCTCACCCCTTGTTACCAGACTCCAGACTGGATGCTGGAGACCTGTCTAGAGCAGCTTCTGTCCTCGAGTAGCTCACAGCCAGGTGGGGGAGAGACCCACAGAGAATCATGGATAATGAAGAGCAGGATAATAGTCAAAAGGGGATGCTGAGGCCTCCATGGGGCACCAGGGTAGGGCTGACTGCCTTCCTTGGCCAGGAGGTTAGCACCATGGAAGAAATGCAAGAGCTCAAATCAGGAAGGCTAGGCATGTTCTGGGCACAAGGAACAACCTGGGTGAAACTTAGAAACTAAGAACTGTTGCATCAGGGCCCTGTGGGCAATTCAGTGTGGCTGGAGAGGGGCTAGGGCAGACAGGGTGGCACAGGGTGGCACAGGCTGGCCTTCGGTCCCCAGGGCGCTTGGAGCCATGGGAGATCTGAGAGGTCAAGCAGCCCTCTGGCTGCAGGGTGGGGGCTAGACTGGAGGCCAGGCTGAAGGTGACAATGGCAGAGGTGAAGAGGCAGCAGTCCAAGGACAAAGTAGGTGGTGGGGGTGTTGTGAGAGTCTCCTCCTTCTTGGCCCCTGGGAGTGGTGTTTTTGTAGAGCTAGGGACCCTGGAGGATGGGCGGGAGAGAAGAGTCACAGGGAGGAGATGAAGTGCCAGGTGCTAGAAGGACATCTGTGCAGCTGCAGCCGGCAAAGGGGCTGGGCTAGAGGCCGAGATGGGGTTGTCGTCCATGGAGATGGCTGCTTTGGCCACTGAGGGCAAAGACCAGGAGTGGAGAAGAGGCCCGGACACAAAGGGGGCGGTCCCTGGGGTCACAGGCCAAGTGAAGTTCCTGTTGTGCCAAGTGCCAACTATGGTGAGAGTATGCCCGGGTGAGGCCATGCCCGTGGTCATTAAGAGGGCCTCAGGGTTTAAAAGTTGGGGTGGAAGTGTGGGGTTCTAGGGGTTAGGAGGGGTGAAACTGGGGACTGTGGGTGTAGACAGGCTTACTGTGAAGAAGGGAGGTGGGAGATGGAGGGCCCTGGGCTTGTTGGCACGGTGGCAGGGTGCCCTGAGCTGTGCACAGTTAAACTCAGATGCAAAGGAGCCAGAGAAGCTGGGAGCAGAGGGTGAGAGGTGGTGTGGTGCTCCAGAGGCTGGGGTCGAGGTGCCTGGAACTCCAGGGAGGGGAAGACAGGCTGGCCTTGGGCAAAGGAGGATGACCGTGTGGACGCTGATTGGGATCGAGCACTCTCTGTGCAGGGTCCTTTCCATGAACCACGTCCTCTGTGGTCCCGTGAGAACCAGCCCCATCCTGGTTCCTTCCCACCTTGCCCTCCTCTGCCCTCCTGAGTGCCGGGAGCAGGAGAGACCGGACCCACTTGAGAGGGTCGTGGCTTAGGGCGGAGGCAATCCCACCCCCAGGCCAGCGTCCCATCTGTGCCCCAAGGCCCCCAGGGTGTGGCTGGGAGACTGAGGCCTGAGCCTTCCACCTGTGCCCTCCCTTGCAGCTGAGCTTCCAACGCAAGGTGGGCATCCTGTACTGCCGGGCGGGCCAGGGCTCGGAGGAGGAGATGTACAACAACCAGGAGGCAGGACCTGCCTTCACGCAGTTCCTCACCCTGCTGGGCGACGTGGTGCGGCTCAAAGGCTTTGAGAGCTACCGGGCCCAGCTGGACACCAAAAGTGAGGCCCAGGGGGTTGGGGTGGGGTGGGCAGAGACCCTTGCTGAAGGGCAGGCTGCCTTGGCAAGAACTAGCTGCTGGTTCTGTTTTCTGTCTCATCTTGTCCTAGGGCTGGGGCCGGGGGTGGAGAGTTCTCCGGGTAGGCTGAGGACGTGCATCGGGGGTTGCGAAGGCTGGGAGGAGGGGCTGGGACTGTCCCTCAAAGCTCCAGTGCCCTACTGCCGGAGCTGGGCCATGGGGGTTTGTTGGCACCACCTCCCCCCCTTCGCCAAACACAGCCCCAGCCCAGCCCCAGCCTGTCATGTTGGAAGGGTCCCAAGGTTCCTGGGAGGTGACTCCTGCCTGCCTTCCTCTCTCTCAGCTGCCCCACACATGCTGGTGCCTAGGCCAACATCTGTCCTCTCCTGGGACATCCGCCCCCGCCTCTCTTAGCAGACCGTTTCTCATTTCTGTCTTCATTCTGTCTCAGCATCCCAACCCCAGGCTGGATCCTGTGGTGGGAGGGAGTCGGGGTGGGGAAGGGGGAGAGGAAAGGGGAGCAGACAAGGCTGAGGCCCTTGGAGCTCATGGCCTGGACCTTGGCTGGTGATGGGAAGGAGTTGTCCACCTGCTGGGGGGCGGGAGGGGGGACAGAGGCTCCAGCCTGCCGGCAGGGACAGCAGATCCAAACCACCCAGATTTCCCTTGCTTTCCCTCGGTGACCCCAACTCCCCGGCCACAGCGGATTCCACGGGCACACATTCCCTCTACACCACGTACCAGGACCATGAGATCATGTTCCACGTATCCACGATGCTGCCGTACACCCCCAATAACCAGCAGCAGGTGTGATGGGGGCTCTGGGGAACCAGGGAGGGGTGCTGCGTGGGCGGGACCCTGGCCTGAGCTCTGCTGACCCCCAGCTTCTCTCTCCCAGCTAGTGTGACTCCCCAAAGACAGACACCCCAGGCCTGCACCGGGGACCAGTGGGGGCCACAGGTGCCCAGGCTCTGCCTCGCTTGAATGAGCAGGGACATGGGGCAGCCCCACTCACGTGCCCCTCCTCCTAACCCCTAGCTCCTGCGGAAGCGCCACATCGGCAATGACATTGTGACCATCGTGTTCCAGGAACCGGGCAGCAAGCCCTTCTGCCCCACCACCATCCGCTCGCACTTCCAGCACATATTCCTAGTGGTGCGGGCCGAGGCGCCCTGCACTCCGCACACCTCCTACAGGTGGGTGCCCCGGGGTTCCAGTTCTGCCAAGGATGCCTCTTCTTGGATCTCCCCTTTGCCCCTGACTACGGCCTCCATCCCCATAGGGTGGCCGTGAGCCGCACCCAGGATACGCCGGCCTTCGGGCCAGCTCTGCCACCTGGCGGAGGTCCCTTCGCGGCCAACGCCGACTTTCGGGCCCTCCTGCTGGCCAAGGCGCTCAATGGCGAGCAGGCGGCGGGCCACGCACGCCAGTTCCACGCCATGGCTACGCGCACGCGCCAGCAGTACCTGCAGGACCTGGCCACCAACGAGGTGACCACCACGTCACTGGACTCGGCGTCGCGCTTCGGCCTGCCTTCCCTGGGCGGGAGACGGCGGGCAGCCCCCCGGGGCCCAGGCGCTGAGCTGCAGGCGGCGGGCGCGCTGGTGTGGGGCGTGCGCGCGGCGCCCGGGGCGCGGGGCGCGGCCGGAGCCGACGCTGACGGCCCCGTCTGCGCCGAGGTGCCGTGCCTGCTGGGCATCTCGGCCGAGGCGCTGGTGCTGGTGGCACCGCGCGACGGCCGAGTAGTCTTCAACTGCGCCTGTCGCGACGTGCTGGCCTGGACCTTCTCCGAGCAGCGGCTCGACTTGTACTACGGCCGCGGGGAGGCGATCACCCTGCGGTTCGACGAGCCCCCTGGCCAAGCCGTTGGCGAGGTCGTGGCGCGCCTGCAGGTAAGCCGCGGGATTAAGTTCGGGGCTCGGCAGGAAGCAGCCTGCTTTGGGACCCCTCGTTTCCGCCGCCTCTCCTGCGAAAGGGAGAGTCGGAGTGGCGGGGGCACACCCAGTCCGGGAGCCTGGCCGAGCTGGAACTGAGGGCCCCCAGGCCCTCTTCCGCGGGGTGGGAAAGGGTCCGTGTGACCTGGGACTTCCCCGGGCTGGCGCTGGGGCCGCACGTCCCCCGGCAGCGCAGCTCACGCCCCGCCCCGCCCCAGCTGGTGAGCCGCGGCTGCGAGACCCGCGAGCTGGCGCTGCCCCGCGACGGCCAAGGCCGCCTGGGGTTCGAGGTGGACGCCGCCGGTTTCATCACGCACGTGGAGCGCTTCACGTTCGCGGAGACGACGGGGCTGCGGCCTGGGGCGCGCCTGCTGCGCGTGTGCGGCCAGACGCTGCCCAGCCTCGGCCCTGAGGCCGCTGCCCAGCTGCTGCGCTCAGCGCCCAAGGTCTGCGTCACCGTCCTGCCCCCCGACGACAGCGGCCGGCCCCGCAGGTCAGGGCGCCGGGACGCAGGGCGGTGGGAGGACCAGACAGCTTGGCCACCTCGTCGTTTATACCTACCCTGTCCCACTGGTGACAGGAACCTCGCGTGGAGGCCTTTTGCTTGAGAACACCACGTTTCTTATTTAATCTCTCTGAACCGCAGGTTCCTTAAGCGTAGAAGAAACCAATTAAGCACTATCTTCACTGCCAGAAAGACGGAAGGGCAGCCCCCACTAGCTTTCTCACAGACACGCTCACACACAGTACTGATTACCTGCTACTTTAAAGCAGGGACATGCGGACTTCTGTCAAGAGAGATGGAAATATTTCAGGTTTCCTGGGCTAGCTGATCCCTTCTGCAGGTGCTCAAAAGCATCCACAGATGTCACGTAAATGATGAGTGTGAACCCTGACGTTTGAATTTTATATGACTTTCACATGCCATTGATATTCTTTTTGTGTTTTTTTCCCAACCGTTTAAGATTGTAAAAACCAATCCTTAGTGTTTAATACTCCAGAAACAGGCACATCTGCTAAAATAGAAAAAAAGCCAAGAGCCTGGATCTGTGCCCAGGCAGTACTTTCTGGATCTCTACGCTGAGTGGTTTTCCCACGTTATTTAAACCATCACAGCAAGCCAGGAGATCAGTAGTAGCATCTCCATTTCACTGTTGGAGAAGTCGACCTACAGAGTGATTTGCGCAGGATATGCGCAGGCAGCCCTGCGATTTGAATTGAGGTCCAGTGGACAGAAGAGCCTGGTGGGCTACAGCCCACGGGGTCACAAAGAGGCGGACCTGACTGAAGTGACTGAGCACACACGCACACATGCCCGCGGGAACAATGGCCAGCAGCCAGGCAGACATCTTTCACTGTTGTTAGGCAGCTGGGAATGCTCTCCCCCTGGAAGCGAGCCTCCGGCACAGCTGGGAGTGGGGCTGGTGGTGCTGGACACCCCGCCTGACCCCCTCTTCCCCCTGCAGGAGCTTCTCGGAGCTGTACACGCTGTCTCTGCAGGAGCCCAGCCGGCGGGGGGCTGCGGAGCCGGTGCAGGACGAGGCCCCTACCGAGGCCCTACTGCCCGACACGAAGCAGCTGCTGCAAGTGTGCCTGGATGACAGCAGCGGTCCTCCGCGGCCCGGGGACCTGGCGGAGGAGAGGACCGAGTTCCTGCACAGCCGGAACCCGCCGTCACCCTGCAGGTACCCCCTTGGCCTCCCCTGTCTGGCAGCCTGGGAGGCCTCTGCAAGCAGGGCCGGCGGGTGGGCACAGCTCCCAGTGCTGAGCCGTCCCTGCCTCCTCAGCTCCCTGTCTGACGAGGCCCCAGTCCTGCCCAACACCACCCCAGACCTCCTCCTCGCCACCACGGCCAAGCCGGCAGCACCCAGTGCAGGCAGGGAGACACCTCCCGCTCAGGTGAGCAGAAGCAAGGCTCTGGGGCCCCACAAGCGGGGGGTGGGCACGGTGGTCATAGTGGCTATCCCCCATCTATACCCGCTTCCGCCCCCCCGCAGGACGGGCCAAGCAGCCCCGATCGCTGTGAGGACAAGGATGAACAGGCCCCGGAACTGAGGGCCTCCTTTTTGCCACGAACCTTGTCTCTGAGGAACTCTATCAGCAAAAGTGAGTCTGGCGCGAGGGTGGGGTGGGGTCTAGGAGCAGAGTGGGAGGGGGCCTGGCTTGAGCTTCCCTGGCTGAGCCCTCCTGCGGTGCCCACAGTCATGTCAGAGGCAGGCAGCGAGACCCTGGAAGACGAGTGGCAGTCCATCTCGGAGATTGCCTCCACTTGCAACACCATCCTGGAGTCGCTCTCCCGGGAGGGTGAGGCCCCCAGGGTGCTCCAGGGGTAGGGAGTGGGAATCAGGGGCAGGGGAGCCAGGGTGGGCCTCTCTCACTTTACCTGCCCAGATGCTCCCTCTGTCCCCACAGGACAGCCCCTCCCCGAGAGCGGAGATGCCAAGGGAACGCCGAAGTCTGATGCTGAGTAAGCCTCCCACCGACCTACCTTACTCTACGATCTACCCTTACTCTACGCCCAGTGTTTGTGCCCATGCATTAGAGGGAAGCTCTGTACACCTGAGTCAATAGATGGGGGCTGGGCCCCTCTCACAACTGGTGGGTCTGGGTACCAGCCCGTGGGGCCGCCCCCCAGCCGTGGTCCCACTGAGTCCTGACTTCCACGTCCTCAGGCCAGAACCTGGGAGCCTGTCTGAGAAGGTCTCTCACCTGGAGTCCATGCTCAGGAAGCTGCAGGATGACCTGCAGAAGGTGACACGGTGGCTGCGGGTCAGGGGAATCACAGGGCTGCCCCAGGGGTGGGGCTGGGGGCCCAGCCACCCTGACCCTTACCTCCCCTCAACCCCCTCCCCCTCAGGAGAAGGCGGACAGGGCGGCCCTGGAGGAGGAGGTGCGGAGCCTGCGCCACAACAACCGGCGGCTGCAGGCCGAGTCGGAGAGCGCGGCCACTCGCCTGCTCTTGGCCTCCAAGCGGCTGGGCTCCCCCGCCACCGACCTGGCTTGAGCCGTCAGGCAGGCCTCAGCCTGGCTGCCGATTTGCTGGAACTGCCCCTGGAACTGCCCCGCCGCTCAGGGCCCCTGGGCCGCACAAACTGGGCCCTCCTCAGGAACTCGCCCTGCGCGAGGCGCGTCTTAGCACTGCCCCACTCCCCGGCCTCACCCCACCCATGTTTGTAAATATTCTGTGGAGAAAAGGGGACTTCAGGGAATAAAGAAGCCACTGCTCTTTGTGTCTACACAGGTGTTCACGACATGATGGGGGAAGGGGTTTTGCTCTCATAGGCACCGGCCAAGCTCCCGGGACTGGTTAGGGAAGCCGTGGGGACACTGGTTCAGCGTCGGGCTGCCACAAACTGGGGGGTTCTCTGAGGCTAGGCCATTCCTTGTCTTCTGTCCCACTTTTTTTTTTTTTTTGGTCTGTTGGGAAGCAGGTGGCCACACTCTGGACTGATTCTGCTTAACTGTAGGAGCCAGGCCCTTTCCCTAGAACCAAACCTCGGGGGCTGAGCTCAGAGGCAGAGGGTGGGCCAGCTTGGCAGGGGAGGGAAGGTGCTGATCATGTCCCCCTTTAAAAGCCCTGCCCCCAGTAGAGGATGTCCCTTCCTCTCTGCAGACACTGAGCCCTCAAGCCTGGCACTCCTTAGTCACCTGGCCAGACCTTGCAGGGCCCAGTTCCAGAGGTAGAAGCTTCTCTGCCTTAGCAGCCTGGGAGATGTTTCTGTCTCCGACTCATTTCCCTCCTCACCAGCCTCTTGACTCCTTATTCCTCACCAGGCTGGCTCTTTCCCATGAGTGGCATCAGCAGGTCCAAACTTGGATTGTGTCTAAACTCTTTGTTTTGGGGATCTGAGGCCCAGACAGGGCACTGACTTGCCCAGCATCACATGCCTTGTCCAGCCCTGCCAAGACCCGTGGCCATCAACTTAGGTTTTGGCAGGATGAGCCAGGTTCTGAGAAACAGCGTCAGGGGATCAGGCTTTGTGGAAGAGGTAATGTGAGTTTCAGAGATTCACTGTCCTGTTCATGAGATAGAGAAGTCAAAGGTATCCTGGGTAGGACCAGTTGGGGGCCTACTGGACTGGAATTGGCCTTTGTAGTGACCTAGGGTTAAGGAGGCTTGAGCTGAATCAGAAAGGCCTGTGAATGGGGGCACTGGGGCTCCTAGCACTGGGTCCCAGCTCTTCCCTGGTGGACTGTAGTGAGGAGCCCTCACAGGCAGGGTGGAAGGCTCTGATTACTCTCTGGCTGCCAGCCTGCAGAAAACTGGGGTCTGGTGATGTGGTAGGTAGATGTTGAAAGGGAGGGTGATAAGATTTGGGTGTCAGAGCCCTACAGGGAAGGTAAGGCCAGGGAGGTGGCTGTAGATGCAGCCCCAGTGGGCAAGGTGGTAGCTTAAACTAGGGGGTAGCCTTGGGGATGGGGAGAACGGGGCACCTTTGCCAGGACAGGTGAGGAAGTGAACTCGAGTTGCTAGGGGAGAAGATGCGGAATCCACGGTGGTGGCCAGGTTTCTGACTGGAGCCCTAGAGGCTGGTAAGGCCATGACTGAGGGGAAGGGGCAGGCCTGGGATGGCTAGGGTCCCTTGGAACACAGAGATTTTGAAAGACCTGAGGGATGTCAGGGTGAGATGTCCATAGGGTGGGCACACAGGAGAGATAAGTCTGACTGGAGACAAAGATTTGGGACTGGTGAGCCATGGGCATGAGGAGGTCACTCAGGGAGTGTGGGAAGGGCCAGGAGAGGGCTTTCGTGTGTGGGGGGGGGTACAGGAGGTCACTTCAGGACACTGGGGAAGGCGAGAAGAGAGAGGCACAGCCTGAGGTGGAGGACTCGAACTCACTAATTCCCTCTGGGCCTCAGGTTGGAGACACTGCGGGCAGTTCGGGCCATCAGTTTCCTCCGGTGAGGCGTCTTCCCACCGGGCAGGATCCTTCCCGGCGCTCGCCCTGGCCCCGCCCGTAGCGCAGCGGCTGCAAACCTCACCGCCGCACGCACTCCGGGCGGGTTCGCCCGCCCGCCCGGGTCCTGACCCGGCCAAGGCTCTTGGGTCCCGCCCCTCGGGGGCAAGTACCGCTTGGCCGGGCCCCAGGGGGCCCACCTGCTTCAGACCCCGCCCCCCGACAAAGACGCCGGAGCGCAGCACGAGTTGCTAGATGCTTTCCGGTTCCCCAATATTCCGCTGCCAGCTGGCATCTTTCCTCGAAGACGCCATCGGAGCCTGCACCCTGGGCCTCCTGTGTTCCCAGGGGACTCGCTAGATTTTTGCAGCAACGTCTCACTGATACCTGGGTGCTCCTGCCTTCACCCTCCCGCCACCTTGAGACGCCATCGGCCTCAGGATGGGCTATCCCCGAAGCGCACTGCCGGGCCGCCCCGTTGTAGAAAGCTACCTGTGCGCACGCGCACTCGAGAAGGCGGCCTCCAGCTTTCCGGGGCCGGCGGCTGACCCTGCTTTACTGCGCATGCGTGGGAACAAAACGGAAGTATGTCGGCTCTAGGCTTTGTGCCCTGCCTTGGTTTTGTTCAGGATTCCTGGGCCGTGCGCGGTGGTGGAGAGGAAGTGGCTTCAGGTTTAATATTTCCTTGGTCTTCCCAGGGCAGGGCATAAAAGGACAGACCTTTACCTGGCACCTCCCTTTTCCCAACTGATGCAACACGCACCCCCCCCCCCCCCCCCGCTCCCAACCACTTAAGAGATGAAATCAAACCTCTTAGCCGAGCATTCTTCCGTCTTTTGCAGACTGGCCCATTGAACCTTTCCATCGGCATCTCTTACCCTGCTCACCTATAAATGCTGGCTAGTCCCTCTGCGAAATTCACTATCCCTTCGTGATGTATAGACCTGAAGCGAGTGTGGCTTCTGTGAAGCCCTTTCTGAAAATGTTCCATCCCCACAGTTCCTGGATCCAACCGCTCTCGCTAGGCTGGGACCTCCCCACGCCCCCCACAGCCGCCTGCTTTCATCCACTGGAGGGGAGCTAGGAGTTTCCACCGACACCCGTGGACTGCAAGCTCGCCAGTGGCAATGTATTCCTCCAGGAAATGTGAGCCTCCAACTCTGTATCACCAACATCCAGGCTGAAATGACCAGCAAAGAGTGTGCTCAAAGACAAATCTCTAGCCAGCATGGCAACAAATTTATTAGTTCAGAGTAGAAAAAGCAATAGTCTATAAATGCTTTGATTCTTCAGTAAAAACTGAGCCTCTTGACTGGAGAGCAGCCAGCCTGCTTTCCCTCTGACTCTGAACAGCTTGCCCTACTATTAAGGCACTTGAGAAAAGGAGGAACAGAGCAGTCTCAAAGAGCCTCCCTGGATCCTGGAGAGGGCCAATACTGCCCCACCAGTCCCCTTCAACCACAGCCCAGCAAGGGAAGAGCTGACAGAGATTTCTGCAGGCTGGGAAGGCCAGGCCCTCAAAGGCTGGTAGTTAGGCACAAAGAATGCCAGCACCAGAGAGGGGTGGGTAACAGGGGCATTATTTTGCCTCAAGGTATAAATGAACCCACGATTTGAGGAAGACACTTGTAATAAGGCTTTGTGGCCTCCAAGGCCATAGCTCCAGCCTACCCATCTCTCTAGGAGAGTACTAGAAGCTGGAGGGTGGGGTTGGGGACCCCAGAATTTTCTGTAGAGCCTGGAGCCGAACATCAGGATAAGGGATGGAAGAGTCTGAGTCTTCCCAGCTCTCCCCTTTCCAGAGAAGTTAATGCTTCTGCTTAAGCACCTCCAAAAAGAGAGAGAGAGAGAGATACTGCCAATAAAAGAATAAAATGCACCCCCCCCTCCCCAGGAAGACATCACCCAAAGAAGCTGGGGGAAACTGCAGCACACCCTCCCAGAATCCTTAAGTGCTTGCTTTGGGAGGGCTTCAATCCCTTGCTAACCCACTGCTCTAGGCAGGGCGGGTGTCACCCCTTTAGGAGCTGATCTGATTCAGAAGGGCTGAGAAGTCCACGTCTGCGATGGAGGAGAAGTCTTCATCCCCCGCGAGGAGGCCGTTGGTGAGCACAGGGGGCCCCAGGGGAGTGGGAGCTGGGTCAGGGGGCCTCTGGGACCCTGTCACCAGGCGAGTTATAGCCTCAGGGTATTCCATCAGCATGGGCTCAGCTGTGTGGGGGCCCATGGGTACACCCTGGTTCAGCAACTGCTGAAACTCAGAGTTGTCAACAGATGCCAGGTCTGTGAACACGGCAGGGTCAGTGTTGTTGCCGAGCAGAGCCCCCAGGTCTTCATCGGTATCAAACTGCAGCTGTAGCAGAGCCTCTGTCAGTGTCCCTTCCCCAGTCTGATTGGTCTTGGGGGCAGGCGGGGTCACAGCCTGAGCCAGGCCTGGGGCTAGGGCCTGGGCCAGGGTTGATGCCATGCCTGGGGCTGGGGCCGGGGCTGGGGCCAGGACTGGGGTCTGGGTCAGGACCGGGGTGGGGGCTGGTGCCAAGGCCGAGGTCTGGCTTGGGATCTGCCCAGAAGGAAAGACCATGGGGGAAAACTCCTCAAAGTTGATGGTGCTGAGAGATGGCGTAAAGGAATAGGGCTGGGGAGCTGGAGAAGAGAAAGAGAGAGGCAGGGTCAGGCACCCCCATCCTCTGTGCCCCAGCTGTTGTCAGCCCTGCCCTGTGGTGTCACTGCTGGCACCCTACTCCCTCCTCTTACCCAGTCTGGCCTTGCCTGTAGGGACCAGCTCCAGGCTCACCTCCGTGAGCCGTCCCTGTCTACCCCGGCCCACAAAGCCCTCACGGCCTTTAGAGGAAGGGATGCTTTCAGAGCAGGCACAACCTCGTGCCTGCACAGCCGGCAGGGAGCAGTGCCTCGTTCTTCTTTGAGTCACACAGCAGCACATACGTTACGGTTTGCTGATTTGCTACTTCAGAGGTGACTTTTTGGTTGCCCCACTTCAATGGGGAGCTGAGACTGCATTTTTGAAACTTCTGCATCTCAAGGCATCCAATGTGGGTTTAACCAACACTACAGGGGTTCTCATCCCCAGGAGGGTGCTGGCTCCCGGGACGCACACCCCCCCAAGCCTCTGATTCCCCAGATCTGTAAGGGGCCCGGCAATCGGCATCTTCACTGCTTCCCAGAGGGCTCTGATTTTAGGCCTCCAAGGCTCAGGCCCTGAGAAACAGGAGCCCCAACAGAGAGCAGGCTTCAGACCCCTGCTGGTGAGACTGACTGCTCAACTCCCTCCGAGAGGTGTCAAAACCATGGCGGGACAGATCTGAGCCTATGGTTCCGGTGTGATGACCTTAAGGAAATCCTTACCTGGCTTGGGAATGGAGGCTGAGCTGCGGTTAGGCACGGCGATGCGCCGGGTTGGAGGCCGGGGGTCGGTGGGTCCTATGGGGTGAAGGCTGGGTCAGTTCTTGGTGCCCAGGGTCCTGGCCCCCGCCCACTGTTCTCTGATTCTCCCGCCGCCCTCTCTTACCATTGAAAGGGCTCTTTTTCATGATGCTCTTGAAGGTCTCGTATGTCCTTTTGCGCTTCTCCTCAATCCGGTGACGATCGTCTGGGAAAGTAACAGAGGGAAGTGGGTCCTTGTACCAGTGAACCCCCAAAGGACCCTCGGGAGGTAGGCGAGAGGACAGATTTTCCTAAGACCATTTTTCCAAACCTAAGCCAATGAGTAGAGCTGCACAACTGGAAGAATGCCATGACTTTTTTGAGAAGACTTGCGTTAGCTGAATCTGCCCCCCAAAGGCCACACGGGTGCCCCCAAGTCAGGGGCCAGGAGCCATCACAGGGTCCCACCTCAGGCGTCTCTCACCTGTACCGCTGATGTCCCTGCTCCCGTCCAGCCCTGACCAGGTCTGGTGCTGCACCCTCTGCTCTCTGGGGCAGCCCGGGCACAACAGGCTGCGTTAAGACTTGGACAGACTCTTCTCTCTGATGGTTTCTGAGTTCAGTCTGGAGCTTTCTGAATTCTCTAACTACTGCAGCACTTGGATAAGCCCAAAGCACTTGACGTCAAGAGCCCAAAGTCAACCTCACCGTCTCACCTCAAACACCTGATCCTGGTTCTTTCCCCTTCAGTGTTCCCACCCTACCTCTTTGCCCTGTTCCCAAACCTCGAACACATCCTCAGCATCTTCCTCTTTCTCACTCCCCACCATTCACCCTCTAGACACACATTCACCAAGCGCTTGCATGCCAGGCTCCATTTGAGCCACTGGAGGTATGGCCCTGAGTAAGCAGACAAGGTTCCTGTTCCCCAAAGCCATGACATCCAAGTGACCGAGGGGCATTGACACAAGTGATATGAGCTCTGAGGAGACCCAGGGTGATATGACAGCACCATAAGTGAGGTCAAGGAATCTAGTTTAGGGGTCCAGGGAAGCACTGGTGTGAGCCCACCATGTGAAGATCTGGGGGCCAAGCATTCCGAGCAGAGGCAACAGCTAGAGCACAGGTCCCCAGGAGGACACACAGGGCCCGTGGGGCTCAGGGTCCCGGAGGAGGCCAGGCGTGGGTGAGACTGTCTTGTATGTTCCGTTTATGAGGTTCACACAGCACCTTCTCTCGGAATGACCAGAACATATTCCAAAACCTCCCCACCCCGTGTCTCCCCTCTCAGATCCTCTGCATGCTCACATCACATCTCTGTTCAGAAACCTTTGGTGGCTCCCGAGGCCTTAGGATGTGACTCTGGATGAATGCCAAATCCAACCAGCAGGGCCCTTCTGCCGGGGCCTGCTCACCGCCCAGCGACGTGAGCTCCCGCCACAAAGCTGTCCCTAAACGTGCTGTGCCCTCTCCCTGCCCTTCCGCTCCACCCGCCTAGAGAGTGTGCTTCTGGGTCTTTCTCCAACCTAAATGCTACCTCCTCCATGCAGCCCATTCCAGTTCCCACAGTATTCTGCACACACCTTGCTGTTTGGCGTGTCGTTCTGTGATGTAAGGCTCTATTTTGCATATGTGTCTTCCTCATGTGACCGAGCTGCCAGAGGGCAGGGAATGTGTCTTATTCATCTTTGTATTGAGAATACCTGGCGCAGAGCCTGGTACCAAGTGGACACTCAGTCCTCACCTGGTGGAATGAACTGATGGCCATTTCAGGGCTTATTTTCCAGACTGTTAGACAGTTCCCAGGGCAGGACACACTTTCAGGCTGGATGACAGGCTTCTGATAAAGGATCACTTTGGCTGTTCCTATTTGAGCAGATGCCCGAAAGCCCTGACCACACCACGGCTGTGTGGTGGTGATAAGTACAGATACAGCACGGCAAGAGGTCCCTGGAGCCAGATGGCCTGGGTTCAAATGAGGTCTGGGTCTATAACTCACTAGCTCTGTGACCTCAGGCAAGTTAGATGCTATCTCCCACCTCAAAAGGCTCATGAGAGAATAAATCAGGTAATTCACTGATGTGCCTGGAATAGGGCCACACATGTCACAAGAGCTCAGTAAGTCTTGGGTATGATCATTAAACGAGTGAGGAGAATCTGATTACTATGTAAATCTCTGCCCAACCCCAGCTTCTGACCTTCACCTACAGCTGAGGAATCCAGCCCAGCCTCACTCCCACTGGCTGGAGCCCGCAGCTCTGCTGCTGCGCTGCCCAGCTGGGTACCTGTGTCTGGCAAGTACTGGAATTCCATGGGCTCACTGAGCTCCCGATCGGAAGGCCGCCGCAGCTGCATGGAGACGCGCACAGGGGCCTGCAGGCTGGGGTCTGCGTAGGGCGGCGTCCGGAACACGATGGCCACTTGCCGGTGCACGTCCGCTTGTGAAAAGGAGCCTCGGGCCTCCCAGCCCGGTCCCGTGAAATACACCTCTATGTCCTCTGCAGGAGACAGGGCGGCCGCATGGGTGCTCAGCTCCCCCAGCCCGCCGCCCTCTGCAATTGGCGATACTTGCCTCTGGAGATGCATGGCCCTGCTGTCCCCAAGAAGTTGGGGACAGTGCTTAAACCAGCTCCCTAACACTTAGTGTGTCTGCTCAGCCTTGCCCTTCGCCTCCCGCTCCTGGGTTCAGCCCTCCTTCTGGCTGTGTACCTTTCTGCACCTTGTCACAGAGCAGGAAGATCTCGTCCCCACCGAGGCAGCTCCCAGAGTTCCGATTCACCCTGCAGATCTTGAGCTCGGCAGTGTTGGGGGCGCCTGAGGGTGTGGGGGTAAGAAGAAAGCCCTGAACCATCGGTGATCTCCCGGACTGACATGCAGGAAAAGAAGACTCCTGCCCAGTGCAGGGTCAAGGTTGTCCAGAGTGTGCTGACTACACCTCTGCAGCCAAGGTTCAACCATTCCCACTGGCTCCTCACACCAACCAATTCAACAACTATTTATCTACTGGCACCTACTCTGTGCCCAGCTCTGCTCTAGGCCTGAAGAACGTAAGCACACACAAAAGGTAAACATCTCTACCCTCACGAAGCACAGTCCTATGAGAACCAAAGCGAGCACAACTGCTGTTTCTCCACCTGTCCCAGGCAGTATTCAAGACCCATTCATACATACCCGCCTTGGCAATGAAGCCTTCCCTCCTGAGCCCCCCCACCCCCCCACACACTGGTCCATCCTGGTTTCCTGGCCTTGGGGCTCTAAAGCCTTTTTATTTTCACACATCCTATTGGCTACTTTAAAACTGCAGTTGACCAATGTCAGCCCAATCTGTCTGTAAACTTCCTGTGAGCTTTCCTCATTGAATTCTTAGTTCCTAACATTATCTCGTTCCTGGAAGTTCATTTCCTGGAGTCATCAGTACAGTTCTGAGCACACCACGCTTTTGTCATGGGTTGGAAATGCCTATCTCCCATCTGACTCCCTGCCAGCCTGGACGCTGCACCTCGAGGGCAGTGCTGGGCACAGAGGGGATGACGGATACGCTGGATGACTGGACGAAGTCAGAGCGACTCTTGCAGGTCACCCCTCCCCACCTCTCCCTTCCTCCTCAAAGGCCCACCCCCCATCCCCCTCTCCCCTCCTGCGGCTCCCTGACCACTCACGGTTGTCAAAGATGGGATGAGAGAGGACAGGCGCCAGGCGGAGGGGCCTGCCTGCCGGGTCTCGCACCGTCACCTGGAAGCAGAGCCGGACAGCATTCAGGTCGTAGTCCCCGCGCTGCTCTTCTACGGGAACTGTCAGAAAAACAGATGGTCAGGAGAGCCTGGGCCAGGGATGGGGCCGGGGCAGGGGATGGCGCTGGGGGAGCGGGGTGTGCAGGTAGCTCTGAGCTGGAGGGCTGTTGGAAGCTGGGTGAAATAGCAGGAGTCCTAGAGGAGGGCGGTGGGAAAGTTCTAGACCCATCACCGACTCCACCTGTGACCCTGGATGTCACATCCCCTATGTCCCCGCTCTCGGTCTGTTTCTGCAATGGTAAAATGTACTGAACGGGAGTATGTACTGAACGGGCACTGCATCTTGGCCGGTGAAGGACACATGAGGGGAAGGTGGCCTCGGAAGAGTACAGCAGCTGGAGGTGCTCCAGGCAGGCCCAGGCCTCCACCGTCGCCGCCCTCACCTTGGAAGGGGTTGTTGTTGGTCTGGATGCGCTGGCTGATGGCCTGCTCCAGGTCCCGCTTCTTTACACACTGGATCCCCAGGTTCTGAAAGCTGAGGCCCCCCCCCCCACCCAGGCATAAGCTCCGCTGTTGCCAGCAGAGCCTGGGCCCTCCTGCCTTGCCCACTCTGCCCTTATCCCCCACCCACTCACCAGGTGATCACTCCATTCTTAACCCCTTGAATGCTGCCCCCCCACAATGTGCCACACTGAAAGCCACTCCTTACTTTGGCTGACAAAGCCCTGCACCCTGCCTCCTGGCCCCAGCCACAGTCCCTGCCAGCTCCCTACCCTCTGCCCCAGGGCCTTCTTTTCCCGTCTCCAAAGACATGACACTCATTCACACTTCAAAGCGTTTTGCACCTGTTCATTCTGTGGGCATGTTCCTTCCGTGCTTCTCTGCTTTCTCACATTTAGGTCTTACTTTTGAGAGGCCTTTCTGACCTCCCAATCCAAAGGAATGGGACCAGCTCCTTCGCCTCCCCCACCTCAGGCTATTCTTCCAACCTATTACTGCTTCATTTTCATCACTGAAATGATGACTTTCTAACAGTATCTTGTTCAGTTATTTGTACATTTATTTATGGTCTGCCTCTGTCAACCAGTACATAAGGGGAGACCGTTGGTTCAATGGCTTTCATTCTGACTACAAGAGATCTGACACTCCAGCCAGAGGTTAGGGGTTCAGAGGCAATTAGAGACCCACACCTTTGCCACAGAGCTCACATGGAGCTCCTCCTATCTACTTGAGAGAGGAGACACACAGACAATTTCCAAACAAAAGAATCAGCTTGCAAAGCTGGGGAGGGAGCAAGCAGTGAGGAATTCTGCCCTCTGTCCAGAAACGATTAACACTGTAACAGCAAGATAACTATCTGACTTTCCGATTGCCATCTCATCACCACCTTCTACCACCCCCTGCCACTCCTAAGGTGCTCACCTGTGGATGCAGCGGTCGGGGCAGAGCTCAGCCTCATAGAAGCCATCCCGGCAGTCTTTCCCAACAAGCTCATGGGGGTGAGGCCGGTGAGGGGGGTCCTTGGTGACAAGGGAGATGCGGACTGTCCCTGGCCCCGTGTAGCCATTGATCTGTCCAAAGTACAGAAAGCACCCTAGAGGGCTGGAATTCTAGACCCAACTCCCAGACACAGATTTTGGGATGGGGGGGGGGCTGAAAGCAAGTCCCTGCCCTACTGACTCTGGGCCCCCCACCCTGGGGATCTGCTGACCTTGATGGTGGGGTGGGTCTTGGTGTTGTCCGTGCTCCTCTCGCCAGGGATGCTGCCAGCTGAGCGGCCCTCGCACTTGTAGCGGAAGCGCATGCCCCGCTGCTTGGGCTGCTCGATGATCTCCACATAGGGGCCAGAGGCCTGCGCTGGCTCTGCGGGGGACACGTGAGCCAGCCCCCATCAGCTGGCTGACCCCACTGCCCCTGACCCTGGCGAGCTCCTCCCGACCCACTGAGAAAGGATGGTCCACTTACCTGCGGGGAAGATGAGGGGGAAGAGGTCTGAAAGGAGAGGGAGACAAAGGGTCAGCAGGAGCCCACATTCTGTCCTCACCAGGGAAGGCCTGCTTCCCTGCAGTGAGGAGAGGGAGCCAGGCTCCTCGGGGACACTCAGTCAGGGCCTGCTACCTGGAACCTTCAGGGAAACTAGGGACGTGGGTAAGGGAGCCAGAAGCACCCTTTTCCTGAGGGAAACCAGGGATGGCGGCCTCCCTCCATCAGGGGAAACTGAGTCACGGCCTTTTCTATTTTCTTAAGTACAGTAAGGGAGGGCACCCCCCACCCCGGGAGGAAACTGAGTCAGATACATTCTCCCCTAACAAGGAAACTAAGTTGGAACTGCCCACGCCCCCTCTCCCGGGTCTCGGGGGGAAACTGAGCCAACGCTCCCCCAAACACCCCACACCCAGGGGGAAACTGAGTCAGACCCCCGATGCCCGCCCCGCCCCGCGCCACCATCCGGCCGGCCGCTCCCTGCGCAGCGCCCATCGGCGTACGAGGGGTCGGAAGGCGGCGCGGGACCTCCCGGCGCGGTCCCCGCGGCCCCAGCGCCGCCACCGCGCGGGGTCCCGGGGCGCCCTCACCGTCCATGGCCGGGGTCCCGGGGGCGGGGCCGGGGTCGCAGCTGGGCCCGCGGCGCGCGCTACTGTCGAGCCATTCGCCAGAGGCGGAAATGCGCCGCGCGCGCCCGCCGCCGCGTCACTGCCGGGAATCCGACCGCGCCTGCGCGCTGCGTCTCCGTCGCCCTCGCCGCCGCCGCCCCCGGGAGCGGTTCGGGGGCGAAGGCGCGCCCCGCGGAGGGTGGCCGGGCCGCGTGCAGGGCGGGTGGGCTGCTTGCGCCGCCGCCGCCGGGGCCCGGAGCTAGTGCGCGCCGCGCGGGGCACCGACCGGCAGCTCGCCCGGAGGCCGCTCCCGGGGCTGGCGGCGCAGCTCGGCTCGCTCCCGAGTCTGGGCCCCGCCTGGAGGGCGGGGCCTGCGATTACTCACTCTGTTTTTAGGGGATTTCGGGGGCCACCTCCCGCCGACCGGAGGAGTTTGGTGATGTCACCCCGAGCCGGTCTGGAGCCAAACTAGGGCTGCCGGGCTTCGACCGCCGCCCGGCGCAGGGAAAGGCTCCGGCCTACTTCGCTCGCAAAGGCCAGGGGGCTCAACGCTTCACGGTTTCCTAGTCAATAAAAGTGCTTCTTGGTGGTTGTAGCCGCATAAGCACTTTTTAAATTTCCCGTCCACCCCAGTCTGGATTCAACGAGGAAAAAGAGAAGTGGCCTGGGCCTCTCCACCTGGCAGTACTCGGATCGTGGCCTTCGCGGAGCCTGCTGCACGTTAGCATGATCAGAGGCTCCGCGCAGTGCCCGCAGGCTCGTCGGTTTAAGATCGTCCACACTGCCGGCCCTCGGGGGCAGTGGGTGGACAGGGGTCGTCACCCAGGGGTAAATCTGTGTTGCTTCGTCTCAGCAGCCTGACACCTCTGTTCCGTTTAAACTCCCTTACCCGCCCCTCCTCTCCCCGTCTGCCTCCCAGGGCTTCCTGCTGGGGTCCAAGAGTTTCCCAGAGCATTTCCACTAATTAACTCCTCTCCGAGGGTATCGCCACGCAAGGCTGAGCCCCGTTTTAGCAAGTACGAGGGGGTTGGGGGTGGGGCTGGAGCACACACCGCCCCCGGGAGGATTCTTCGTCCCACAAGGAGGATGCTCCACGGCTGGCCGCAGTCTTCCCCAGATGCAGGAAGGCTTTTTATTTTCTCTAAGTTCGTTCTAAATTAGGGAATCGTGTGGGAATTGGAAAAGATTGGAAATTCTGACTTGCTTTCCCAGGCTCAAAAAAAACAGGAAGAGAAAAGTGAAAACAGTTACCACCCCTCCCACTCATTTCGGTTTCACATATGGCTGTCCCGGAAAAGACACCTTACTTTTTCTGAGGAGGCAGTCGTCAGGAAGACAGAGTGGATTAATTACAATCTTTGATTAATGACACAATCATCATTGATACTAGCATGGTCCTTTTAAAACTTAGATATGTATAACTTTCACGTTAATACGAGTTCCAGTGAACCCGCTGCAAAACTCAAGAGGCTGAGTGGAAAAGCATCAGGACTTATATCTACCCACCTGTTCCTCACCTGTTCATCCCCTCTTTATCCCAGTGACTAGGGTGCCATCACCCACAATTCTGTCCTTGTTATTTCTTTGATTTTTCTAAAAAAAATTTTAAGAAAAAAAATGTGCTGATATACATGCCCTACATAATGATATTTGATTTTTGTTTAGTTTTGAACTGTTAGAGTATGGTATTATTTGTTGTCCTTTGTTATTTACATTTTTTACTCAACACATTATTAATATTCATCTGTTTCATAGTTCATTCAATTTTTTACTACTGTGTACTATTCTGCAAACATATCACAGTTTTTCATCTATTCCTCCTGAGGGTGGCCATTTGGGTTGCCGGTTTGTTGCTATTATAAGCATGTTGTTCAGAACATTCCTGTGAACCCTATATATCCAGAATTTTTCTTGGGTATATATCTAAATGTGATTATTAGGGTATAGAATTTCTGTTTACAAAATGATGCCTTGATTCTTTAACATCCTCCAAAGTTAACTAATAAGCATTTAAAAAATATCTTAATGAATGCATGCATTTAAATGTTTTTCATGTATTTTAGGGATTCCCATGTGTTGCAGTGGTGAAGAATCTGCCGGCCAATGCAGGAAATACAAGTTTGATCCCTGGGTTGGGAAGATCTCCTGGAGGAGGAAATGGCAACCCACTCCAGTATTCTTGCCTGGAAAATTTCACGGACAGAGAAACCTGGCAGGTTATGGTCCGTGGGACAGGTAAAGAGTCAGACACAACTGAGCACGCATGAGGTGCTTTATTCCATTATAATTATTATTTATTACTGAAGTTCAAATTGTACCATCATTGGCCACAATATATAAATCACTCTTAAAACTCAATAACCAAAAAACCCAAACAACCCAATTTATTATTTTCATAATTTCATTTATTTTTGGCTGTACTGGGTCTTCGCTGCTACCCTGGCTTTTCTCCAGTTGCAGAGAGCGGGGGCTGCTCTGCAGTTGTGGTGCTCGGGATTCACATTGCAGTGGCTTCTCTTGTTGCAGAGCAGAGGCTCAGTAATTGTGGCACATGGGCCGAGTTGCTCCAAGGCATGTGGGATCCTCCCGGATCAGGAATTGAACCAGTGTCTCCAACAGTAGCAGGCAGATTCCTTTACCACTGAGCCACCAGGGAAGCCCTAAATAACCCAATTTTAAAAAATGGGCAATGAACTTGGACAGACATTTCTTCAAAGAAGATAAAAAATGACTAATAAGCACATGAAAAGATGCTCAACATGCTAGCTGTCAGGAAAATGCAACTGAAAGTTACAATGAAACACCACTTCATACTCATTAGGATGGCTACTAGCAGAAAAACAAAACAAGTGTAGCTGAGAATGTGGAGAAATTGGACTCTTTGTACATCATTGATAGGAGTGTAAAATGGTGCAGGTACTATGGAAAATAGAAAACAGTATTTATCAAGAAATTAAACAGAATTACTATATGATCCAGCAATTCTACCTCGGGGTATAACAGAACAACTAAAAGGAGGAACTCGATCAGATATTTGTAAACCAATGTTCATAGCAGCATTATTTACAATAGCCTAACTGTAGAAGCAACCCAATTATGAATGGACAGATGCACAGATAAACAAAACGTGGTATATATATGTGTGTGTGTGTATATATATATATATATATATCTCATTCAGCCTTAAAAGGGAGTGAAATTCTGGCACATGCGGCAACATGGATGAACCTTGAAGACATTAGGCCAAGTGACATAGTGTGTGTGTAAGTCACTTAGTCATGTCCGACTCTTTGCGACCCCATGGACTGTAGCCCACCAGGCTCCTCTGTCAATGAGATTCTTCAGGCAAGAATACTGGAGTGGATTGCCATTTCCTTTTCCAAGGGATCTTCCTGACCCAGGAATGGAAGTTGAGTCTCCTGCATTGCTGGCAGATTCTTTACCATCTGAGCTATAGGGAAGTCCCTAAGGCAGACACCACAGGACAAATATTGCGCAATTCCACGTATATGAGGTGCCTAGAATAGTCACATTCATAGTGGCAGGGAGTAGATTAATGGTTCTCAGCGACTGGTCAGTAGGGCAGGGGGCGATGTGGTGTTAGTATTTAATGGATGCAGAGTTCACGTTGGTGATGAAGAACATTCTGGAGATGGATGGTGGTCATGGGGGTACAATAATGTGAGTGTACTTAGTGTCACTGAATGGTACACTTAAAAGTAGTTAAAATGGTAAATTTTATATTATGTATATTTTACTAGAGTAAAAAAATCTCAGTTCTCAATCAGTTTATACATTCAGTCTGTCTCATCCTGTACACAAAACACTCAAGGTAACAATACTAACTCTACCACCAATAATGTGATTAAATATAGAGTATATTTTTATAGTTCTTGTTTGTAGGTTATATTCCGTTTGGGGGTTTTCTGTTGCTGTTGTTGTGTATATCTATTATCAAGTTAAGAAAGCTCCTTTCCAGTTCGCGTTTACCGTGTTTGTGATAAATGGGTGTTGATTTTTTTTTTTTGGCCACACTATGGGGCTTGTGACTCTTAGTTCCCCAACTAGGGATTCAACCCAGTCCCGGCAGTGAATGCACTGAGTCCATAACCACTAGAGCTCCAGGGAATTCCCTGGGTGTTGATTTGTATTAAATGTTTTTCCTGTATCTATGGAGATCATATGGTTTTTCTCCTTTATCTGTAAATGCAGAGTATGACATAGATTTCCTAATAGTAAACTATCCTGCATTCTTGGGATCCCTCTAGCTTGATCACAGTGTGTTACATTATTGAATTTGATTTATTGATATTTTAGGAGGAAGTTTTGCAACTATGTAAATTAAGTGGCTGTAGTTTTCCTTTTTTGGGGGGGCTTTCTAATTTTGGCATCAAAATTATATTAGTATTTATAGGGCTATTTGACTT
The DNA here is from genome assembly GCA_007570785.1 of Antilocapra americana. Classification (NCBI taxonomy): domain Eukaryota; kingdom Metazoa; phylum Chordata; class Mammalia; order Artiodactyla; family Antilocapridae; genus Antilocapra; species Antilocapra americana. Next base: position 3,136,844 of record ML664188.1, on the reverse strand, counting down.
TTCCTGAGTTAATTTTGAAACGTTGTGGTTTTTCTAGGAATTTATTCTACCCAAGTTTTCAAATCTATTGGCATTAAGTTGATGATAACTTTCTTATTTTTTTAGTATCTGCTGTAACTATAGTTATGTATCCCTTTTCATTCATTACATTATTTATTTGTAATTTCTATTTCTCTGTAGACATCTTGCCAAAGTTCTTCTGAGAATCTTTTCATGTGCTTATTTGTTATCCATATATCTTATTTAGTGAAGTATCTATTCAAATGTTTGCCTTTTTAAAAAATGTGAACTATACATGACTTTCTATATTCTAAACACAAGTCTTTTGTTGAGTGTATGTTTTGCAAATATTTTCTCTCAGTCTGTGTCTTGCTTTTTCATTTTCAAAACAGTATTATTTGCAGAATAGGGAAAGTAAAAGTCACTCAGTCGTGTCCAACTCTGCGACCCCACAGACTATACAGTCCATGGAATTCTCCAGGTCAGAATGCTGGAGTGGGTAGCTGTTCCCTTCTCCAGGGGATCGTCCCAACCCAGGGATCGAACCCAAGTCTCTTACATTGCAGGTTGATTCTTTACCAGCTGAGCAGAATAAAATATTTTAGTTTTACTGAAGTCCAATTTTTTCTTTTGTACTACATGCCTTTTGTATCATGTTTAAAAAATCTTAGTTCTACAGATGAATGGATTAAAAAGATGTGATATATAATGGAATATTACTCAGTCATCAAAATGAATGAAGTCTTACTATTTGCAACAACATGGATGGACATAGAGGGTATTATGCTTAGTGAAATAGGTCAGACAAAGACAAGTACTGTATGTTCTCACTTACATGTAGAATCAAAGAAATAGAACAAATGAACAAATATGACAAAACAGAAATAGATTTAGATACAAAGAACAAACTGGTGGTTACTAGAGGGGAGGGGTGGGAGGAGGGGTGAAATAAGTGAAGGGGATTAAGAAATACAAACTGCTACTTATAAATAAGGCACAAGGATGTAATACATAGCACAGACTATAGTTGATATTTTATAATGACTCTCTATAGTGTATAATCTCTAAAAATATCAAATATGTTGTACACCTGTAACTAATGTTATGTTGTAAGTCAAATACCCTTCAATAATTTTAAAGAGTTTTAAAATTTTTATTTATTTATTTTTGACTGTGCTGGGTCTTCATTGCTCCGGGGGCTTTGCTCTAGTTGCGGCAAGCAGGGCCTTCTCTCCAGTTGTGGTGTGCCAGCTTCTCATTGTGATGGTTTTCCTGGCTGTGGAGCACAGGCTCTGGGACTCAAGGGCTTCAGTGGGTGCAGCTCCCGGGCTCTAGAGTACAAGCTCAGTAGTTGTGGCCTGGGTGCTTAGCTGCTTCACAGTACATGGGATCTTCCCCTACCAGGGATCAAACCTATGTCTCCTTCATTGGCAGGTGATTCTTTACCACTGAGCTACCAGGGAAGCCCTTCAATAATTAAAAAAAAAAATTTTTTTCCCCCCAAACTTAAGGCCACTGTGATTTTCTTCAATTTTTTTCTAGAAGCCTTTATAGTTTGAGCTCTTACATTTGGGTCTATAATCCATTTCAAGTTAACTTTTGCACATGGTATTGAGTAAGAGCTTGCTTCTTTCTTTTCTTTTCCTGTTTTTCACACAATTATTGAATTGTTTCAACACCACTTTCTTGAAAAAAATTGTTCTTTCTCTGTTGAATTACTTCAGCACCAACTGACCATATATGTATGGGGGTACTTTTGGACTCTGTTCTGTTGCTTGTATCTATGTACATTTATTTTATGCTAATACCACAAAGTCTCAATTGCCATAGTATTATAATACATCTTTTTTGTTTCCTTTTGGCTGGGAGACTCAGCCTGTGAGATGTTAGTTCCCCGACCAGGGATTGAACCTGTGCCACCTGCAGTGAAAGCATGGAGTCTTACCACTGGATTGTGAAGAAAGTTCCTTGATTTTATTTTTGTTCTTTTTTTTTCTTTTGCATTATATCTGGAAATTAGATACTATAATCCTTCAACTTTCCTCTTCTTTTCTTTAAAATCCCTCCATTTTCTTATAAATGTTAGGATACAGCTTGTTAATTTCTACAATTTGGAGAGCATTGACCTCTTAATATCAAGTTTCTCAGCCATGATCTCAAGTATGTTTCTAGCCTAACTTAGGTTTTCTTTAATTTCTTCATGCATTGTTTTGTAGTTTTCAGTATATAGGTCTTGCACATATTTTGTCAAATTTATCTCTAAGTATTCAATATTTTATGATATTTTAATTGTTTTTAAATTTTAAATTTATGATTGTTTATTGCTAGTATATAGAAATTTATCATTGGAAATTGCATCCTGCAACCTTGCTGAACTCCCATTTTAGTTCTTGTAACTTTTTTTTTTGAGTAGAGGGTAAATTTCTTAGGATTTTCTACATAGATGATCGTATTATTTATAATAAAAGCATCTTTGCTTTTTCCTTTCCAATTCATATAGCAGGATGCCTTTTAATCTCTTTTTTTTTTTTTTTACTTTATTGTACTGGGTGGAACCGCCAGTACAAGTCTGAATAAAAGTGGTAGAGATGAACATCTTGGTCTCTTTCCAGATCTTAGGAGGAAAGCATTCTCTTTCACCATTAAGCAACATGTTTGCTGCAGGTTTTTCTCTAGAGGCTTTTAACTAGGTTGAAGAAGTTCCTTTCTATTACTACTTTTCTGAGAATTTTTATCATGCTAATGAAATTTTGCCAAATTCTTTTTCTGCATCTATTGAGATGATCGTATTAAACATACATATTTAACTTAATAAAGCCTTTTTAAAAACATGTATTTATTTGGCTGTGCCAGGTCTTAGAACACACAGGATCTTTGCTCTTTCTTGTGATATGTGGAATCTAGGTTCCCTGACCAGGGATCGAACCCAAGCCCCCTACACTGGGAGTGCAGAGTCAGCCACTGGACCACCATGGAAGTCCTCACTACATCTCTCTCTTTCAGTCTTTCTAAAAAAGATTTATGTGTTTACTTATTTATTTATTTTTGCTGTGCTGGGTCTTCATTGCTCTGTGGCTCTCTCTTGTAGCACTGCGAGGGCTCCTCACTGTGGTGACTCTTATTACCGTTGCAGAGCAGAGGCCTGGGGCATGCAGGCTTCGCAGTCGTTGTGGAGCACAAGCTTAACTGAGCAGCAGCACGTGGGATCTTCCCCGATCAGGGATTGAACCTGTGTCCCCTGCATTGGCTGAGGGACTCTAAACCATTGGACCACCAGGGAAGCACCACTGTCTTTTGATATATTACCTCTCCTCCACACTTTCCATGTGTTCTTTCTGTGACTTATTAATAAAATGACTAGAAAATATTTGCAACACAAATACCTGAAAGAGTACTTGTATCTAGAATATATAAAGAATCCCTATGTATCAATGATTAAAAAACAAGCAAAAGATTTGAAAAGAAACTTCACACAAAAGAGATGTAAGCAGGATAGATTGGGAGTTTGGGATTGACATGCACACATTGCTGTGTTAAAATAGATAACCAACAAGTACTTAAACTGTACAGCACAGGGAATTCTGCTCAATACTTCATAATAACCTAAATGGGAAAAGAATTTGAAAAAGAATAGATACATGTATATGTGTAAGGGAGTCACTTTGCTCTACATCTGAAACTAACACAACATTGTTATCAATTATACTCCAATATAAAATTTAAAAAATGTTAATGATGCACAAATAGATAATCAATCAACACATAAAAAGATATTTATCAGTAGTCAAAGAGAATTTCCTGACAGTCCAGTGGTTAGGACTCTGTGGTTTCACTGCCAAGGGCCCGGGATCCATTTCTGGTAGGGGAGCTAAGATCCAGCAAGGCCGGACAAAAAAAAAAAAAGTCATCAAAGATGTGTAAATTAAAACTACAATAAGACAGCACCTCACATATACTAGAATCAGAACAAGCTAAAATATCGAATGAGCTCATATGGAGCACGTGGAACTCTTGCTGGTGAGAAGGGAAAATGGTACAACCACTTTGGGAAACTGACGTTTATGAAGTTGAGTCTACATATGCCCCATGACTAGCTATTTCACTCCTATGTACTTACCCAAAGTAAAAATTTTAAAATACATTCCCTAAAAATACAAGGATGTTTATAGCTTTTTTTATAGTATGAAAAGCTGTAAACTACCTAAATATTTATCAGTAAGTGAATGGATAAAGAAACTGTGGTATAGTCACACAGTAGACTACAGTTATTGCACTCTGTACCTCCTACCATGACAAAAAAGTGCCATACCTGGTAGATATTGTTCATATTTGAACAGCAGCACATACTACACTCAGGAATTCTACTCGGGTCCGTTCACTGAGCAGCTTGAAGGCTGCCAGATTTGGCAGGGCCCAGAGCAAGAGAGAGCTCTCTGTATATGCAGGCTGAGGTGCAAGGCTTTGCTTCTGCTTCCGCTGTTAGTTCCAGTGGAAGTGGGAGCGGTAGGAGTACTGAGTTCATTTTAGGACTAACTCAGCCTCTCTTGTGGGTTTAGCTCCAAATGGGAGTCTCAAAATCAGTGTTTTAAACTCCTTCTGAAAAAAAGTTTTAATCGGAGTATAATTGCTTTACAGTGTCGAGTTAGGGTTCTGAGAATTTTTAAATGTTGGCCTAATGTTAATTATATTTGCTAATTATTTAAGAATTACAACTTTATTGTCATTGTTGATAAAATTTCCGTTTCTACAGATGCACTTTGTATTAACACAGAGTTTAATAAAAACAATGTAATATTAGCTATAAAACAATCTAAATAGTTCTTTTGTTGGAGCTGATTGTTTTAACAGAGAAGAGTAAAACTAATCCTTGGACCTCCCTGCTTAGCTAAAGGACTTAGAACTAAGTTATCTGTCAGTTCTCTGACATGTATGAGAACTCTCTGCATCAGTTATAGATTTAGTATCTGTCTCAATGTGTTTGTGCTCAGACTCTTTGCAACCCCATGGACTATAGCCCTCCAGGCTCCTCTGTCCATGGGATTTCCCAGACAAGAATAGTGGAGTGGGAATAGTTCCATTCCTGACCCAGGGATGGAACTTGAGTCTGTTACACCTCCGGCACTGACAGGCAGATTCTTTCCCAACTGGGAAGCACATCTGTCTCTATAAATCTGCTAAAAATGGCACCTTCCCTATATCTTAATATTGTCCTGCCAGTGATGACTTGGAAGAGTATGAATCAAAATTCTATCAAACTCGGCTTGCCTGATGGAAGAGGAGATGGGAATCTGCCTGCAGGGGACACGGGTTCAATCCCTGGTCCAGGAAGATTCCACATGTCGTGGGCAACTAAGCCCTTGCACTACAAAATACTGAGCCTATGCTCTGGAGCCTGGGAGCCATAACTACCAGGCCCTTATGCTGCAACTACTGAAGCCTACGCACCTAGAGCCTGTGCTCCGCAACAAGAGAAGCCACCACAATGAGAAGCCTGCGCAACTCAACAAAGCAGCCCCTGATCACCGCAACTAGAGAAAGCCTGCCAACAGCAACAAAGACCCAGCACAGCTATACATACATACATACTAACACATTTTTAAAATTCTATCAAACTAAAATAGTGCACTCCAGTATTTAATGAGGGCACTGTTGTGTCCCTTTCTGGCCACCCACCCATTAATTTGCTTCTTGTGTGATGTGCCCTAGTTCAAGGGCTGTGAGCACCAGCTCCCCCTTCAGCAACAGCCCCTCCCTTCTCCAGCTCAGTAACAATAGCTAATGTTTGCTGAGCTTTGGCTGTGAGCCAGTTGTTGAGCTAAAGGCTATAGGAGGCTGAAGCCTTGAATCTAGTGCTTACAGCCAGCCTTTGAGGCAAATGTATCACTAGGATGGCTGTATTACAGATTTAGCATTAGGCTCAGAGGCACTGGGTAACCTGCCCAAGGTCACACAGCTCAACAGAGGAGCCAGGATTTAAACCCAGTTCTGTCTGACTCAACAGCTGACCTCTTGTTGCAGGAACCTATGGCTCGGGAGCCCAGTCCCAGATGCAGTGACTGGAAAGGCCCACAGGGGCCCTTCGGGTCTGCCATGAAGCAAGTCACCTTCCCGCCCAGCCTAACTCTAGCTTCCGTGTGGTCAGCTCAGGCAATAGCAAGCTCGCAGCAGCTCTGGTTTTTCAAGGTCCTTTGTGACATAGAGTCAAAATCTGTCTCCCTCTGTCTTCCTTGAGTTGGTCAGCCTTCTGCTTATGGAGCCTCAAAGAAGGCACTAGTCTGCTCCCCACCCTAGGGAATCCCTTCAGATCTTGACCCAAGCAAGGTATTTACTGTGTACCCACAATGCTCGTGGGACAGAGCGGTGATCAAGACAAAGCTCTAGTCCTGATGGAATTGACACTTTAAAGGGAGAAATAAAAAGTTCCGTTTTGACAGTGACACATTCACCCACCCAGCCCTTCTGGCCTTTCTGCATCACTGCGGATCTCCAGGTTCAAGACCCTTGGAAAGGTGGTCCCAGAGGAGGTAGCCACAGAAAGGCCAGGACTACAGGGCTGGCTTGGGTGGTGCGACTTGGGGCTGGACTGGCCGTAGGTCCAGGGCAATCCCAGAGCTTCACTCTGTTCAGATCTTGGCAAAGAAGGAAAGAATATCCTGCTACCTCGCAGCCATTCACAAACAAGCAGCAGCAATGCAGGCCCATCCACCGGCCTCCCAGCCCCCAAACTCAGAGCCCCCCTCCCCCAGCCCCAGCTATCTCCTGCATCCACCCCTCCTTCCCTTGGGTGGGACCAAACTCACATTCCGCTTTCTCAGGCTCAGATGGTTGGCCTATACTCGCTGGCTGTCCACCCCCCCAGCCCAGCTTCTCAGTCCTCCCCCCAATTCTGGCCTCTTCTACCTCCCCAATCTCTCTCCAGCCCAGCCATGGCCCAAGATCCAGTGTCAGCACCATTACACTGTTCCTCCAAATTAGAGGTATTTGGAAGAGGGTCACAGGTCAAACACACACACACACACACACACACACACACACACACACACACTTCCTTTCATCCGGTGACACTCCCTGTCTAGTCACTGACTCAGGACGCAGTGAAACAAAAGGAACCATGATGCTCATTTCCTAGTCATGAACAATAGATTTGGAAGAAGGACTGCTCAGCTACTGAGCCCATCAACTTCCCACCTTCCCCAAAGGGGATAATGAAAGGAGGGGGGACAAGGGAGGAGCAGCAGAGGCTTCAGAAAGGAGGAGAGAAGTTGGGGTGTACCCAGGAAGAACCTATGTCCCAGTTCCCACTGGGCCCCAACCCTGGCTGAGGTGTAGAAATGAAAAGAGAACCCAGAAAGACTGGGTTGCTCACAGCCCGGGAGTCTGCACTAGGCTTCTGGGCTGGCTGGAGCCAGGGTCAAGCGTGTCCTCAAGGATAATGGCCGATGGGAGCCAAGAGTCGATGTGAGAGGCTTCACAGGGTCCCCAGGCATCAGCAGGGATCAGAGCATGGCAGAAGGCTTCCTCCAGTCACCAAGAGCTGGTAGACCTGGAGTGGTCCTGCTCTCAGTGAGGGGGGAGGGCAAGATGCCCCCGAAGGGACCAGGGGCTTTCTGTAGGTGCAGCGGCGGCTGGATGCCTCTGTGCAGGGCTTAGAACATGACCCTTCATGTGAATGAATCTCATTTAAATCTCTCAAAACAACCCCGTACGATAGTATGATTCTCATTTTACAAATGAGTGAATTGAAGTACAAAGAAGGGAAGACACAGTACGGAAGTGGCAGGGTGGGAATTTTCACTTGTTTTTTCTGTGTGTGTGTTTTATTTTTAAATGGACTTTCTTGTACTGATTTATTTTTGGCTGCCCTGGGTCTTCGTTGCTGTGCTCAGGCTGTCGTTAACTGCAGCCAGCAGGGACTACTCTGCTTGCGGTGTGCGGGCTCCGCGTTGTGGTGACTTCTCTTGTTGTGGAGCACAGGCTCTAGCTGTTCGGGCTTCAGCAGCTGCGACACGTGGGTTTAGTCGCCCGCAACACGTGGGCTCTTCTCCGACCAAGGAAGGAACGTATTCCGTGCGTTGGCAGGCAGATTTCTTACCACTGGACCACTAGGGACATCCCTTTGGGGCAGTTTTAATTAATTAATTTTCCTTTTCATTATTGGGTCATATTTTCCTACACTTTTGCATATTTGTAAACATTTGTTGGGCATCAGGCCTGATGAATTTCAGTTTTTTTGTGTGCTAGGATATCCTTGTATTCCTACAAATAGTTTAAAGTTGTAGTCTAGGACACATTTAAATTACTTTGGAATGATGTAGGACTTTGGATCTTGCGTTGAGATTTTGAAGGTATTTTTCCCATCACGCCAAGCAATACTGTGACATCAACTGGGTGTCCAACTATTCATTTCAATTCTAACACTAACTATTTGTAGATGATCCTCCTCCCTCAGGTTCAGTAATTCAGTAGAACAACTTATATAGCTCAGGGAAATGTTGTATTATAAAGGGTATACCTTAGTAACCACCAAACGGAAGAGAAGGTAAAGTATAGGGGTGGGTACAGACTTCCATGCCCTTTCTGGGCATACCACTTTCCCAGCACTGGGTGTTAATCACCCCAGAAGCACTCCACACCCTGTTGTTTAGGAGTTTTTATGGAGGTTTCACCATGTAAGTATGACTGATTAAGTCATTGGCCATTGGTGATTGAACTGAATCTCTGTTCCTGCTCTTCTTCAAGGTTGGGGGAGGGGGCTGCAAGTTCCATCCACCAGTCACAAGGGCGATTTCTCAGGCTACCTGCTCCTATTCTGAAGTTATTTAGGAGCCCGCCAATAGTAACCTTATTAGCACAAATTTGGCTATGGTTGAAAGGGATTTATGAATAACAAAAAACATTCGTATTACCCAGGACATTCCAAGGGTTTTAGGAGCTCTGTGCCAGGAACTAGGACAAAGGCTAAATATATATATATAATGCTTTACATATATATAAATACATATAAATAAATTTATATAAATATATATTTATATATAATAAATATTTAATACTTTATATATTTTGTACCAGGGATCTGTGAAGTGGAAACAGAACAGCCTTTAGCCAGGAGCTAATTATTCTTGACTATTGAGGAATGAGCCTTCTAGGAGTCAGTGCTCCCTGTAACATTACAAAGTCTTCCTTTCTGACTGGTGGGAACAGGCACTGTCTTTGACTGTGAATGTCAATTAGGTTGGGGTTCCCAGGAGGCTCAATGGTAAAGACTCCGCCCACCAATGCCAGAGACTCAGGAGACATGGGCTCCATCCCTGGGTCCACTCCAGTATTCTCACCTGGGAAATCCCAGGACAGAGGAGCCTGGTGGGCTACAGTCATGGGGTCACAAAGAGTCAGACACGACTGATCGACTGAGTACACTCAATTAGGTCAGCTCGGTTGATAGTGTTGATCAGATCTTTTCTACATTCACTGACATTCTCTGGACTTGTTCTATCAATTACCCATGGAGGAATGCTGAATTGTGGTTTTCTCAGTTTCTCCTTTCAGTTCTGTTGGTTTTGGCTTCATGCATCCAGGAATTCTTTCTGAGTACCTACAATTAGGATTTCTATGTTTTCTTGAAATAACCCCTTTAGCATTATACAATGTCTCTCTTTATACCTGGTGATATTCCTTATTTCAAACAAAGCTATGGCACTCAGCCACCAGGTCAAATGACCAACACCACGGCTCCAGGGGAGCCCTTCCTTCCCCTCCATCTCCACCTTAGATGTAAGTCTACACCTCAAAAATTCCTGAGATTAAGTACCCCACTCCCAAGGCATGGTGGATCTCAAAACAGAAATAAAGCTGAATAGTGGAAAAAATCAAGGTTCTCTGCTTTACAAGCAGCAATGTGACTGCTGCACAGAAAGATACTGTTTAATGTCAGAGACTGACTCCACTCTAGTCCTTCTATAAGGCAGCCAACCCCATAGCACCTCCTTCTTCTGGGGGGTGGGGCTGTGCACGAGGGATCAACCCCTTTCAGAGTACTAATCACTGGACCACCAGGGAATTCCCAGCATCTTCTTTCTCTACTTCCAAATTACTTTTTCCAGAACCCTCCCATTCTCTTGCACACCCTCTACCAGCCAGATCCTTTATGCTCTGCCCAGAAAAGTCCCTACTCTCTCCTTGATCGCGCCATCTCTGAGGACCTCAGAAGTCCCATGGCTGTCACAAGGAAGAAATTCTGCGTGGGCAGCTCCTCTCCGGTCCCCATTATCAGCTACTCCAAACATTTACCTCCTTTTTAAAGCCTCCAGGGACTTCCCTGGAAGTCCAGTGGTTAAGACCCTGTGCTTCCACTACAGGGGGCGCGGGTTCAATCCCTGCTCAGGAAATGAAGATCCCACATGCTGTGCGGTACGGTCAAAAAGGGAAAATATTTAAAGCTTCTACATCCATCCACCTGCTACATCCAGCAGGACCTGGTTTCCTGCTCCCTCCAGAAACAGAGACCAAGGAAGAGGTTCTCAAACCTCAGGAGACCTCAGCAGTGCCAAAGCCCCACGATGTCATAAGATAAATCTGCAGTCTTTGATTCAATAAGGTGTATTTTAGCATCTATTTATTGTATACTTACTCTGCTGGGCCTTTATGTTCAACAGTCATTTATTTCTCACAAACACCAGTTGAAGGAGGTGCTGTTATTCACATTTTTTAGATCCGGAAATTGAAGTTCAGAGAAGTTAAATTACTTGCCCAATCATATAGCTAATAAGTGGCAGAGTAAGGATTCTTTCTGGAGCATTAGGTTCATTCAACAGTATGTTAAAACACTTTTATGACAGCCCTCGTTTCTTTAAACTTTAACATAAAGTAAATAAATAGCAATGTAAAATACATTCTACTCATAAAGTAATATTGAAAGATGTGAAAGTAATATTGAAAGTTTATTATTCATTACACTAAATGTGAGAGACCGGATACTTGCAATAAAAGACAAACTGCCAGATCAGGTTTAAAAAAAAACAAACCAGCCAAACAATATAGTAGTAAAATCATCAGACTTTCTAAGAGACCAGAACTTAATGATTCCAACCACTAAAAAGAAAGGATGATGATGTAAGGATGATGATGTAATCTGATAGGAATCTAACAATGGCTACAATGGCGGTCATATTATAATATATAAATACCAAATTAACATCCTGTACACCTTAAATTTCCACAACGTTATCTGTCAAATGTATTTCTCTTTCTTTGGTAGATTTTTATATTTTAATACATTTATTTGGCTGTGCCGGGTCTTAGCTGCCACACGCAGGATCATTAGTTGTGGTAGGTGAACACTTAATTGCAGCATCTGTGATCTAGTTCCCTGATCAGGGATTGAACCCTGGTTCCCTGCATTGGGAGAGAGAAGTCTTAGCCACTGAACCTAAAAAATGTTACTGAAGTATAGTTGATTTGCAATGTTGTGTCAGTTTCAGGTAAATACATTTCAATTAAAAAAAAAGACCTGCCAAAAGCACTGTGATATTGGCATAACAACAGATACCTGGACTAATGGAATAGAGTCAAGATCCCAGAAATAAACCCTCACATTTATGGTCAATAAAAAAGTTAAAAGCACATTGTATTTCCTTCCTGTCCACTTGCCCAGTCTCCATCTCATCGAGAGAGACAAGCTTCATCTAAATTATTTCATCTGATTGGTGACTGTCATTTATAACTTTATTGCTACTTCTGTCTCGGGTATTTCTTTGAAAAAAGTATATGGGTTTTTTACACATTCTAAGGTATTGTCTGTAGATTATAAAATAAAGTCAAGCATGTATCAGCTGATAGTTTTTGTTGATCTGTCTTTATACTTAGAAATGTCTCTTAATAGTAGGCTTCCCTGGTGGTTTCAATCCCTGGTCAGGGAACAAAGATTCCACCTGCAGTGCAGTGCAGTGTGGTCAATAAGATTCTTAAAAAAAAAAAAAAAAAAGGAAGAAAAATATTTACAAAGCAGAAGACAAGAGCAGCTTATCGTATGTGTGTATGTGTTAGTTGCTCAATTGTGTCTGGATCTTTGCAAACCCATGGATGGTAGCCCGCCAGGCTCCTCTGTCCACGGAATTTTCCAGGCAAGAATACTGGAGTGGGTAGCCATTCCCTTCTCCAAGGGATCTTTCTGACCCAGGATTGAACCCCGGTTTCCTGCATTGCAGGAGGATTCGTTACCCTCTGAGCCACTAGGGGCCCAGCAAATTACTATTGCTCTACAAATCAAGGACAAAGAACTCAATGGAAAAATGAACTGAGCTTATAAAGAGGCAGTTCACAGAAGGAAAATTCCAAACAGCAAAGGAAAAGATGATTAAACTGAAAGGCTTGGAAATGCAAATTAAAATGATACAGTTCTGCTGCTTTGCTAACTAATCTGGCAAAAATTTAGAAGAACTTTAGCATCTGTTGGCTGACAGGGAAACAGAAATTTCCATGCATTTTCTGTGGAAATGAGATATGTTACTTAAAAAAAAAAGCCCTCAGCTAATATTTAGCAAAACACAAAATTCTTATATCTTTCAACCCAGCAATTCCAACCCTTAGACCCTATGAAAGATTTATTGCAGCAATATTCATATTGGCATACAACCAAGACCAAAGCAAAGCCTACAGGTAGCTGAATTCCACTTGTAGGATATTATATCCATTAAAAAAGAGTGAATTACAGCAATATCAGTTGACTTGAAGAGAGTTACACAAAATATTGTTGAGTGAGAAAAGTGCAAAGGTGCATTTGGTACAAACACTTCTAGTAATGAGAAAACCAAACAAAACCCACATCCTGTACATGTATATTTGCACATACTTACAATTATATATAGATTTATTCTTGATTATGAGTATTGATAAAATATGAGAGGATACATAGCCGAGTGTTAATCTGGGTTATGGCGGGGTGTTGGTGGGAAATATGGGTGAAGTGAGGGAGAAACCAAGCAAAAAGGACAAAGGAAAATTTAGAATGTATAAAAAACATGTATTATGACCATGTATTCATTGGGATCTCCAGAACCAATAGTAGATATAGATATATATTCAAATCTTAATATTTGCATGGGCTTCCCTGGTGGCTCAGATGGTAAAGAATCTGCCTGCAATGCAGGAGACCTGGGTTCAGGCCCTGGGTCAGGAAGATCCCCTAGAGAAGAGAATGGCAACTCACTCCAGGATTCTTGCCTGGAAAATTCCATGGACAGAGAAGTCTGGCGGGCTATAGTCCATGGGGTCATGGAAAGTTGGACACAACTGAGAAACTAACATTTACACACTTTTTCGGTTCATATTTTATCATATATATTTCTCTTCCTCTCTCTCTCTGATAAGGAATTGGTTCACACGATAAGGGAGGCTGGGACATCCCACCATCTGCTGCCTGCAAGCTGGAGGCCCAGGAAAGCCAGTGGTCTAGTTCTAGTCCAAACTGGAAGGTCTGAGAACCAACGGTGAAAGTTTTAGTCTGAGGTTGAAGACTGATGTTCCAGCTCATACAGTCAGACAGAGCCGGTTCTTCTCCTCTGCCGTTTTGTTCTATTCTGGCCCAATGGATTGAAGGGGACCTCCCTACAGTGAGGAGAGCCCTTTTCTATACTAGGTCTGTTGATTCAAACACTAATCTCATCCAGAAACACCTTCATAGACACACCCAGAAATAAGGTTTCATCAAATATCCAGGTGCCCTGTGATTCAGTCAAGACAACACATAAAATTAACCACCAAAGATCATATAGGCATTTATATAAAATTTTAGATAAGTGATACATCTGAAAAAATTTTCAAACTAAAAACTCTGCCCTCCACTGGAGTGATCGCACCCTCAGGGCAAGGAGCTGAGTGCTTGTCTTCCAGTTCAGTTCAGTTCAGTCGCTCAGTCGTGTCCGCCTCTGTGACCCCATGAATTGCAGCACGCCAGCCTCCCTGTCCATCACCAACTCCCGGAGTCTACTCTAACCCATGTTCATCGAGTCAGTGATGCCATCCAGCCATCTCGTCCTCTGTCTTCCCCTTCTCCTTCTGCCCCCAATCCCTCCCAGCATTAAGGCCTTTTCCAATGAGTCAACTCTTCGCATGAGGTGGCCAAAGTATTGGAGTTTCAGCTTCAACATCAGTCCTTCCAGTGAACACCCAGGACTGATCTCCCTTAGGATGGACTGGTTGGATCTTCTTGCAGTCTGAGGGACTCTCAGGAGTCCTCTCCAACACCACAGTTCAAAAGCATCAGTTCTTCGGCCTCAGCTTTCTTCACTGTCCAACTCTCACATCCATACATAACCACTGGAAAAACCATAGCCTTGACTAGACAGACCTTTGTCGGCAAAGTAATGTCTCTGCTTTTCAATATGCTATCTAGGTTGGTCATAACCTTCCTTCCAAGGAGAAGTGTCTTTTAATTCCATGGCTGCAATCACCATCTGCAGAAATTTTGGAGCTCAGGAAAATAAAGTTTGACACTGTTTCCACTGTTTCCCCATCTATTTCCCATGAAGTGATGGGACCAGATGCCATGATCTTAGTTTTCTGAATGTTGAGCTTTAAGACAACTTTTTCACTCTCCTCTTTCACTTTCATCATGAGGCTTTTTAGTTCCTCTTCACTTTCTGCCATAAGGATGGTGTCATCTGCATATCTGAGGTTATTGATATTTCTCCCGGCAACCTTGATTCCTTCTCCCATCAATTACTGGCTGAGAAGTAGCTTCTGAAGGTGTTCACTTCCAGCATTCCCTATGTATGTGCTGGATACCCTCCTGTGGTCCAAGGAAGTCTCTGTCAGAGCTGTAGGCATACGCAATGAGAGACCTTCCCTGTGTACAGAAGAACATGAAGGAGAGGGAGAGGAACAGAGCAGCATCTCCTCTAGATACTTTGCATTTTTGCAACATCGGGCATAAGTGGGATATTGAGAACACTTAACCATGCTATTTGTGGATAAGACCTATTGATTTTTGGATGTTCACCATGTACTGAATGTGGTACCTGACCTGCATGGGCATCATCTGTAGGTGTAACCATTATTACCCCTGTGATAGAGCAAGGAGTATCTCTGCAGTGCTTCCGCACAGAAACTCTCTAAAGAGGTGGAATGTAGACGGGACCCCTGTGCTGGAGACATGTAGAATGGAAGGCAGGTGCCATCTTGAAGAAGATTGCTCAGCAATCTTCACAAAGGCCCATTTCCCCTAGCACTTTATTCATACGCTTCAAGCCCAAATCCCTGAAGCTGATGTAGAAATGTGGGCCTTTCTCTCTGCTAGCTACTTTGTATGTGGCCAACAAAGCATGGTGACACTGCAGGAGATAAACAGGACTTTATAATGTTTGTGTCTGATCAGAGAACAGAAATCTTTTTAAGAAAAAAAGTTTATTTCATGTGAAATAAAAAACTTTGAGTGGCTCCCCTGACAGTCCAGTGGTTAAGACTCTGTGCTACCGCTGTAGGGCAGGTACAGGTTCCATTCCCAGCCGGAGAACTAAGATACTGTAAGTGGTGGGACATGGTAAAAAAAATTTTTTTGAAAAGCCTTCACAAGCCCTCCATCTTCAGGAGAGTGTTCTAGGCAGAGCTCAAGTTAACCTACAGCTTGGAAGACCACCCGACCTGCCAAAGTGTGCTTATTCAAACAGATAGAGTAAGCACCAATTAAGGCTACCTGACAACAACAAAGAAAGTCCACTCTGCCGAAGCAGAATAAGAAAATTTCAGATAAACTTTAAGACAGCACACTTCAGGATCTCCTGCTCCCCAGCCAGTGCTGCTGTAGCCACTTAGACCATGCCCCCAGGATCTAGGTCCCAGGGTCTCTGCCCCACTGGCTCTGAATTTCCTGGAGCTAGGCTGCCAAGGGTTTGGATAGTGGATTGGAAGGAAGGGCTGGCGTTTGAATGAGGTCTCTGCTAATGCTTGGCTCTGTGGCTTGGTTGAGTCCTCAGATTTCTGAGCCTTTGTGGTTCACCTGTTAAATGGGTACAGCACCTAACCTGCGAGGGATGTCAGGATCAGATTCATTCCTCCAGGAAATGTTCACTGAAAGTCTCTTTTGTGCAGGCACCTGGCTGGCTCTTGGAAAATAGGGATGGATGATGCAGAAACAGCCCCTGGCCCCATGAAGCCTGAGTTTGAGGAAGCCAGGAGGGAGGTAGACATCATTGCTTGACAAGTGACTGGGGCTATGAGGTCCTGAAGGAAGAGGCATATGATCTGAGAAAGCATGATGGAGGGGCAGACAGAAAGAGCAGGGAGCAGCCTAAGAAAGAGCATGATGGGGAAAAGGATAGAGTCCAGGACGTGGTTTGAAAGGCAACAGTCCTTACTGTGTCTCTAGCTCTAGAGATGGGTCTCTCTACCTCCTTCCCTCTATCTTTCTTATTCTTTCTCTGTTATCCTCTCTGTCTCTCTTCCCCTTCCCCATGGATGATTCTGCTAAAACCATAAGTTATTCTTTACAAAAGTATTTTTCTCAATACTTTATACATTTTTAAATAAAAATAACAGAAAAAAATTAAAATGACTGAACATATGTACTAAAAGTTTCTGAGATTTCTGTAAAAAAGATATAATAATAATTCAAACATTTATTATTATGAACCAATATATCCTAAGGCTATGTCAATGACAAGTAAAAATAATCTCTATCTGATTCAGACCTCTGACAATAGAAAAAAGAAAAGAATAAAAGAGGAAATAAACACATCAAAAGCAAATTAGAAGCCAATGATTAAGAAATAATACTGGAAATATTTAACATTTAGAATTACCATTCTTAAAATGAAAAGGTAAAACATACAAAGCATTCATTGCCCTATCTGATAGTCTTGATTACTGTTTCATAACAAATATTCCAGATGTAAAAATTTTTCTTTCCTTTTGCATCAACCTTGGTCAAATTGTTGAACGGGCGTCCACAAATATCTTCAACTAGGGAGTACACATTCCTTTGTAAAAGCTCACTTCCTTAATCAGGAAAATATTTTGTCTACTAGTCCTGATTTTGGTTTTGCTATTGAAATCAATACTGTTAATTCAGATCAGTTTCTGGTTTCCTGTTGGAGTATTACATAACATCCACATCTTTTGTTTTTCTCTCTCTCTCATCTTAAAGTAGTCACAAAGAACTGTAGCCTACCATGAATATTTAAAATACTAGACTACTGTGAACACTGTTGGATAGCATTTGAATAATGTAACATTTGGGTCTTCCGGCAAGATTATCAGAGCTACACAAAATCCCTTGGTGAAATGACCAAATTAAGAACTTATTTTACTTCCAAAAGTTGTTATTTCTTGAACACTATTCACAAAATTTGTATAAAGACTGCAAGCCTATAAATGTATTCATTTATGTTTTAGTTGCCCGAATGACTCATTCATATCGAAAATTGTTCAACCTTAAAAAGGAATGAAATTCTGATACATACTACAACATGGGCAAATCTTAAAAACATTATTCTATGTGAAACAGTGTGTGTGTGTGTGCACGCACGCGCGTGTGCTCAGCTCTTTTAAACTCTTTGGGACTCCATAAACTGTGGCCGGCCAGGCTCCTCTGTCCATGGAATTTTCCAGGCAAGAATACTGGAGTGGGTTGCCATTTCTTCCTCCAGAGGATCTTCCCAACCCAGGGATCTAACCCATGTCTCTTGGGTATCCTGCGTTGGCAGGAGGATTCTTTACCACTAGCGCCACCTCCTTGCAGTCCAATCCAACCAGTCCATCCTAAAGGAAATCAGTCCTGAATATTCATTGGAAGGACTGATGCTGAAGCTTAAACTCCAACACTTGGGCCACCTGATGCGAAGAACTGACTCATTTGAAAAGACCCTGATGCTGGGAAAGATTGAGGTCAGGGGGAGGAGGGGAAGACAGAGGATGAGATGGTTGGATGGCATCACCGATTCAATGGACATGAGTTTGAGTAAACTCTGGGAGTTGGTGGACAGGGAGGCTTGGCGTGCTGCAGTCCATAGGGTTGCAAAGAGTCAACTGAGCAACTGAACTAAACTGAGCGCCACCTGGGAAGCCCAATTCATATGCAAAAGGACAGACATTCTATGATCTCACTTGTATGAGGCACATAGAGCAATGAGATTCTTAGAAAGATAAAGCAGAAAATTGGCTATCAGGGTCTGGGAAGAGGGCACTGGGGAGTTAGTGTTTAGTGGGTACAGAGTTTATGTTGGGGATGGTGAAGAGATTTGGAGATGGATAGTGGAGATGGTTATATAAAAAAGTGAATAACAATGTCATTAAACTGCACACTCAAAAATGGTTAAAATGGTAAATTTTATGTGATGTGTATTTTACCATAACTTAACAAAAAATGATTCACTGTTATTAGCTAGGACCACGAACCATGACTCACATATGGTAACAGCTATTAATACAAGAAGCAAGATGGACTTCATCATGATGACTTCTCACTTTCTTAGTCCTATTTCTGCTTTTTGCTTTTAACCTGACACTGGTGAGTTCTTCTGAAGCAGAATCGCTAAGCCTTAATTGTTGAGAGAGAGTTATAATACCTTTTTGTTTTTCCTTTCAAACATTATGTTTTCATACAAACTCAAATGTGCTGCTTCCATTTCCTTGGCCCCTACACAGCCTGACTTTCTCCCACCTGCACCTCTGCAGAAGATGCCCCTGAAGTCTGGGATGACCAGCCAACTGCCCAGCCAAGCTGGTATTTTCCTTCCCTTGCTGCCATCCATGCTGAGGAGTCCCAGACCCACCCGGCAGCCTAGGAATCCCTGGCAAGCAGCCTTTACCCCTACGTTTTTGTCTGTTTGGTTTAATGCTTAAATAATTCTTTTCATTTATTTATTTTTTGTCTGCGCAGCTTGTGGTATCTTAATTCCCTGACGGAGGATTGAATCCAGGCGCTTAGAACTGAGGGCAGAGCCCTAACTACTGGACCCCTGGGGAGGTCCCAATTTCTTATTTTTAAAGTTCCAACCTACTGAGAAATTAACACCTTGTCAATCTAGAACAACACTGGCAGTCGTTCGTCATGCACTTCAGTAAGTCCCCTCAGCTGATTAGGATAAGGTTTATGCTATAGCACCTCCTCTCCCACGACCTCAAACCAAACTCCATGACAGGCCCCCGCTGCCCTCGTTCCTCGACCCATCCCCATCAACATTCACCTTTCCTACTCCGAAAAGTCCAGCTCATGGCAACCTTTTAAAGAAAATTATTTTAATGGGTGTCCCAGCAAATGCACTTTTAAAAAAGCCCCCTCTGAAAACCAGAGCTAACGAAAATGAACTGTGTTCATGGATTTTTTTTGAGCCTTCCTTGGGTCAAAAAGGTGTTGTTCTGAATACTTGAGTTTTGTTTCGTGTACTTGTTTCCCTTTCTATCCCCTAAGATCTCAAGGAGAGCTCAAGCCCATTTTCCTCAATGAGCGAGCCTCTGAGCTTCGTGGGGCTCAGCTTCCTGGTCTCTTCCTGCCTTGGAGTCTTTCCCGGAGCCAGTCATTGCTTCCATGACACTGTGACAGGGATCATTCCACAAAGGCCATGAGCCTGATCACAGCCCACCTGCTATGACAAGTCTGTGCTGGAAAACACATGAGCCAGAGAGCTCTTACCCAGAAGAAACATCTTCAGCTCTCCAGATCACAAGACAGAAAACAACAAAATTCTGTAAAGCAATTATCCTTCAATTACAAAATAAATTAAAAAACACAATCTCTCATATATCATTAGCGCGGTTTAGAGGAAGTGTTTCTTTAGCCCTACTTTGAATTCAGCCAGCATTTCGGTGGGTCTGGATCTTATCAGCACAACCGTAGCACATGCATTTGGAAAACAGATGTCTGTCTTCCTCTCTTCCAAAGAGACCATGGAATAAGGGTTCTCATTCTTCAGGATCCAGGGTGCGCAGAGATCTGGGGCCCAGGAGGGCTGCCAGCCTCTGCCTTCTTGTGCCTGCCAGGCCTTCTTTCTCACCACACTGTTGGCCACACCTTAGTCTGCAGCCATTGTCAGTCCTTGCCCCTGTAGCAGCAAGAACCTTCTAGCTACCCTCAGGCTGCTACTCATATCCTGTTCCCAGAAGTATCATTTCCTCAGCCATCGTTTGAACCTTTAATCAGATACCTTATGTTCTTTCTTTGTTTTGAACTTTTTAGGTTGGAGCACAGTTGACTAACAATGTGTTACTTTCAGGTGGACAACAAAGTGACTCAGTGATACTATACGCTCGTCTCCTCTTTTTCAAATTCTTTCCCCATCTGGGTTGTTACATAACATTGAGCAGAGTTCCCTGAGCTATACAATAGGTCCTCGTTGGTTATCCATTTTAAATACATGTGTATGTATCACTCCTAAACTCCCTAACTATCCTTCGCCCCTCCCCACCACTCTTCCCCCATAGTAACCATTAGTTTATTTTCCAAGTCTGTGAGTCTGTTTCTGTTTAGTAAATAAGCTCATCTATATAATTTCTTTTTAGATTCTGCATACAAGTGTGTGTGCTTGCTTCAGTTGTGTCCAACTCTTTGAGACCCTATGAACTGTAGCCTGCCAGTCTCCTCTGTCCATGAGGTTTTCCACGCAAGAATACTGGAGTGGGTTGCCATGCCCTCTTCCAGGGGGTCTTCCCCATCTACAGATCGAACCCACATCTCTTATATCTCCTGCATTGTTTGACAGGTGTCACGTGGGTTCTTTACCACTAGCGCCATCTGGAAAGCCCCACATACAAGTGATATCATACGATAATTCTCTTTCTCTGACTTCATCAGTATGATAATCTCTAGGCTCATCCATGTTGCTGCAAATGGTATTATCTCATCCTTTTTAATGGCTGAGTAATATTCCATTGTCCTAACCATTAGAGTACTGTGGCTCAGATGTTAAAGTGTCTGCCTGCAATGCAGGAGACCTGGGTTTGATCCCTGGGTTGGGAAGATCCCCTAGAAAAGAAAATAACCGAGAAGCCTGATAGGCTACAGTCCATGGGATTGCAAAGAGTTGGACATGACTGACCGACCATTAAAAATACCCTAAATATTCCATTGTACATATGTACCACATCTTCTTTATCTATCCAATACTTAATTTTCTTGCTCTAAATTCCCCATGGACTCCCACTGCATTTAAAGCAAAACCTAACTTCCTTACAAAAGTGCCATAAAAGGCCAGGATTGGCCTGCTTTCTGATTTCTGGATCATCACTCCCCCCATCCCTCAACCTCACCCCAGGTTCTCTCTCCTGGGATACACTGATCTGCACCCCACCCGCACCCCTGCCGGTGGACCCTGGTTTGCATACACCAGTAGAATTCTCCTGGCCACAGGGATTGGCTGTGGCAGAGGCATATGCCCCCAAATGGTTCAATCCTAGGCTTTCCTTCCACAGCTTTTCTCCATAGATGAGGCCTTAGGCACATGTAGGCTTTAGAGCAGTGCTCCCCAACCTTCGTGGCACCAGGGACTAGTATTATGGAAGATAATTTTTCCATGGACCGGGAGTGGGGTGGGTGGGGTGAGATGGTTCAGGCAGAAGTGCGAGGGATGGGAAGCTGCAGAGGAAGCTTCACTGGCTTGCCTGCCGCTCACCTCCTGCTGTGCTGCCCAGTTCCTAACTGGCCATGAACCGGTACCGGTTCTTGGCTCATGAATTGGGGACCCCTGCTCTAGAACTGTGAGCAGCTGTGCTGTGACCATAAGAAGGGGCCACCTTGAATGTAGGAGGAGACTAACCCTGCAGAGGCCAGACTGGGAACACAGAACTCACACTGCTGGTGACTTCATTGAGTCTCTGGATGAGACCATCTTGAAGCCCACATGTGTTTAATCCACATGATTGGAGACATCCCCTCTGGAAGTGGCTGGCAA
The DNA here is from genome assembly GCA_007570785.1 of Antilocapra americana. Classification (NCBI taxonomy): domain Eukaryota; kingdom Metazoa; phylum Chordata; class Mammalia; order Artiodactyla; family Antilocapridae; genus Antilocapra; species Antilocapra americana. Next base: position 3,114,966 of record ML664188.1, on the reverse strand, counting down.
GGGACACTGTGGGACTCTCTGTGGTAGGAATCCTGCCTGACAGCTTCTAGGAAAGCCCCAGCTGACCAGTTTCTCACACTGTTTCCACATCATCACAGTACTTACCACTGTCTGAAGGGGTTCTTTATGCTTTGGGTTGTCAGCTGCTCATGTCTGACCCACTAGAGCAGGGGACTCATCTGTACTTGCTCAAGTTGCTCCTCCGGGGGTGACACACAGTGGGTGATCAGTGAATACTGGTGAATGGCCGATGACCTGTTCACCAACTCTTTTATTTTGACCATCCCGCGTGGCTCGTGGGATCTTAGTTCCCTGACCAGGGATGGAACCCGTGGCCCCTGCAGTGGAAGTGCAGAGTCTTAACCACTGGACCACCAGGGAAGTCCCATCACCAAGTGTTTCTTTTCTCTCTGCTGTTGCTGTCCTCACTGCCTGAAAGTCTCAGCCCCTTTCTCCAGCCAACACCTACCCCACTCTCAACTGCAGGTCACTTATCAGATGCTCTGAGACCCTTGCCTGGACCCCCACCTCCAGCTATCTTCCCTGAGTCCCAGGTTTCTCTCCCATCTTACAAGACTGATCGCTCTTGGCCACAAATGTCAGTTCACATCTCTGGCTCCCCAGTTTCTTCATCCATTTGACAGTTCAGCTGAATACCTGCTATGAGACCGGTGCTATGGAGGCTGGGAAAACAGCACTGGGAGACTACATAAAGACTGTATTCATGGATCTTACCTTCTACTGAGGGAAAGACAGTAACAAGTGAATAAGGCAAAGACATAATTTGACAACTGAATACTATGAAGGAAAATGAAGCAGAGGAGCAGGGAGATGAGGTGGTGGAGGATGAGAAGATTTAACTGGGGAAGTCAGAGGTGACTTTAAAAGGAAGGTGACATTTGAGCAAAGACTTGAATGAGGTAAGGGAGTAAGCCAAGTAGCTAAATACAGAGGTATAAATTTGAGAAACCTCAGCATGTGAATGGTATTTAAAGCCATGAGTTTCTAGGGCATCATGAAGGGAGTGATTATGGATACAGAGGTTGAGTCTAGGACCGAACTTTGGGCCTGGGAAGGTTTAGAGGTCACAGACAAGAGGAGCACCCCATAAAGGAGATAAGGAGCAATGGGAAAGCTGGAAAGAAACCCGGAAAGCCTGGTATCCTAGAAGCCAGGACAGGAGAGTTTCAAGGTAGGAAACTAACCATGCCAAATGCCATGGTCTGAGAAGTGGCGATTGGATGAAGAATATGGGGGTCACTAGTGGCTTTGATAAGGAGGCAGAGACTGAAACTGCTAACATGTTGGGATGAATATGTGAAAAGCTGTATGTATCAAGATGCTCTTTGTGGCACTCACTGTTTGTAAGATGGGAAATCTGGAACTTGAATATTCAACAAGAAGAAAATGGTTGTGGCAGATAAGGTGCATATGAACACTATGTAGCCATTAAAATAGTGCTCTAGAATGTGAGAAATGTTCGATTTATGTTACTAAGTGAACAAGCTGGTCACAGAACAACATACACAGTAAGAACCTATTTTTGTATTTGATATGTGTTAGTTGCTCAGTCCTGTCTGAACTTATCGAGATCCCATGGGGAACTCTGTGATCCCATCAGGCTTTTCTGTCCATGGAGTAGGTTGCCATTTTCTCCTGCAAGGAGTCTTCCCCACTCAGGGATTGAGCCCATGTCTTCTGCATTGCAGCCAGATTCTTTACCACTGAGGAACAGGGAAGTCCTGTTTGATAGCACAATAGATGACAAAGCATGGGTTGGCAAACATTTTTTGCAAATGGCCAGACAGTAAATGTTTTAGGCTTTGTGGGCATTCAGCTTTAACGTGGAAGGTGTCATTGACAAAACGTCAGTGAATGAGATGGTGGCTGTGTTCCAATAAAACATTATTTATGGACCCTGAAACTTGAATTTCATGATTTCCACGTATCATAAAATATTCTATTTATGTCTCCCCAAGCTTTAAAGAGTATAAAAACCATTCTTTGCCCACTGAGTGCAAGAAAACTAGAATATGGTTGGATTTGACCTACAGGCCATAGTTTGCCTGCCTGTTCATTCCCTGCACCTTGTGTGTTTCGTTGTTGCTGCTTAGTTTCCCAAAACACTTATCACTCTTTAATAGACTAGATAATTTATTTTAAAAGTATATTTACTGTTTGTGATTCACACCCCTCTTTTCCCTCTCAGTCTCCAATAATTCAAGCTCCAAGAGCTGCAAGTTATTTTATTCATTGATATATCCCAGGCTCCTAGATAAGTGCCTGGGACACAATAGCAGATTATTAAACAGTTGTTGAATGTATGGATGAATAATATATTAATCAATCCTAAAATAAATCAACTCTAACTATTCATGGGAAGGACTGATGCTGAAGATGAAAACTCCAATACTTTGGCCACCTGATGTGAAGAGCCACTCATGGGAAAAGACACTGATTCTGGGAAAGTCTGAGAGCAAGAGAAGGGGAGGGCAGAGGATGAAATGGTTGAATAGCATCACTGACTCAATGGACATGAGTTTATGCAAACTCCGGGAGACAGGGAAAGACAGAGGAGCCTGGCAGTTCACCAGGGTCACAAACAGTCGACGTGATTTAGACGTCTGAACAATAACAACTCGTATAATTAGCATGAAAATGAAAGAGGAGAGTGGAAAAAAATTGGCTTAAAGCTCAACATTCAGAAAACTAAGATCATGGCATCTGGTCCCATCACTTCATGGGAAATAGGTGGGGAAACAGTGGAAACAGTGTCAGATTTTGGGGGCTCCAAAATCACTGCAGGTGGTGATCACAGCCATGAAATTAAATGACGTTTACTCCTTGGAAGGAAAGTTATGACCAATCTAGATAGCAAACTGAAAAGCAGAGACATTACTTTGCCAACAAAGATCTGTCTAATCAAGGCTATGGTTTTTCCAGTGGTCATGTATGGATGTGAGAGTTGGATTATAAAGCTGCGCGGCAAAGAATTGATGCTTTTTAACTATGGTGTTGGGAAAGACTCTTGAGAGTCTCTTGAGCTACAAGAAGATCCAACCAGTCCATCCTAAAGGAGATCTGTCATGGGTGTTCATTGGAAGGACTGATGTTGAAGCTGAAACTCCAATACTTTGGCCACCTCTTGCAAAGTGCTGACTTATTGGAAAAGACCCTGATGCTGGGAAGGATTGGGGGCAGGAGGAGAAGGGGACGACAGAGGATGAGATGGCTGGATGGCATCACCGACTCGATGGACATGGCTTTGGATGGACTCCGGGAGTTGGTGATGGACAAGGAGGCCCGGCGTGCTGCGATTCATGGGGTCGCAAAGAGTCGGACACGACTGAGCGACTGAACTGAACTGAATATACAAAACAACAAACCAGTCAACCTTCTTCCGTGAGCCCCCAACCCTAAGAAAGTCCGTAACTTGCGGGGATCCTGGCGCCCACTTCTTGAGATCCGCCCCTCAACCGAGCACGCGCAGTTCACTCCCCGCGACGCAGCCTTGACATCACTAGGAGACGCCCAAGCCCGGTCGCCCGTTAGGCACAAACACCAGTCCCACGTGACCGGCGTCGCACCCGGTGAGCGTCACGTGACAGACTCAGTTTTCCTCCAATCGTTGCACACGTTGTGGGGATCCCACCCAGGACCTAACCTGAGCCTTAAAACACCCTATGCCTCCGCCAGCCAAACTGGCCGGCTTTGTCAGCAAGCTGGGTGGCCGTGTCTCTTAAGAACCTACTCGTAAAGCCGCTTCGGGGAAGACCGGGCCTACAACGTGCTCAGTCCCGGAAGTGACGGCTCCCAGAGGGGCCGGAAGTGGCAGTGGAGGGAGGGAAGATGGCGGAGGTGGTGAGTCCGGTGCCCGGGGCGGGGCGGAGGGAGCCAGGGGAGGTGGGTAGAGCCCGAGGCCCCCCAGTAGCCGACCCTGGCGCCGCGCTGTCTCCCCAGGGGGAGATAATCGAGGGCTGCCGCCTGCCCGTGCTGCGGCGGAACCAGGACAACGAAGATGAGTGGCGTGAGTGACGTCGGGGGGCGGGGCTAAGGAACCTGAGGGCGAGGGGCGGGGGGAGAGTCAACGGAACCCCGGGGAGGGGTGGGGCCTCTAGAATCCTAGAGCGGGCGGGGCGCAGATACTCAGGAGGGGCGTGGCTTTTAGCCTTTGGAGCTGGACAAGGCAAGGCTTGAAGAGGGGATGGCACTTGGTTACTAAGGACTTGAGAGAGCGGTTCCAAGTGGTGGGGCTTTAGGGCTCAGGCCTGGTGGTGGAGTTCAGGTCGTAGGAGGGTGGAGCTTCATGGCCTGGCCCGCCTAAGGCCGTTGCCTTTGCTGGTCCCACAGCCCTCGCTGAGATTCTGAGCGTGAAGGACATCAGTGGCCGGAAGCTTTTCTACGTCCATTACATTGATTGTGAGTTCTGGGCCGGGATGAGGTGGGGCTGGAGGGTTGGGAGGCAGCCTCTGGCACTCCTTCCTGAGCTATCCCCACTGCTGCAGTCAACAAACGCCTGGATGAATGGGTGACCCACGAGCGGCTGGACCTCAAGAAGATCCAGTTCCCCAAGAAAGAGGCCAAGACCCCTACCAAGAACGGACTTCCTGGGTCCCGACCCGGCTCTCCAGAGAGAGAGGTGGTGAGTAGGTCCCCTGCTTCACCTCTTCTCTCCTGCCTACTTTTCATATCTCTTGGCCTCATTGGCTCCCAGATGGGCAAGAGGCTGTGCCCTCCCATCCTGGCTTCAGCTTGTAAAGGATGGGGGCCAAACTGCACATGTAGCTTCCAGAGTCCAGTGGCTGTACCTGTGTCCTTGAGAGGGCAGAGGGTGGGGTTTGATCACTCCATGCCGAGGGGGCCCTACTCCCCTTCCCCATCCCACCACCATCCCAGCCCCAGAGGAAGACCCTGGACCTATCTCTACAGCCGGTCTCCGCCCAGGCCAGCGGGAAGACCTTGCCAATCCCGGTTCAGATCACACTCCGCTTCAACCTGCCCAAGGAGCGGGAGGCCATTCCCGGTGGCGAGCCCGACCAGCCGCTCTCCTCCAGCTCCTGCCTGCAGCCCAACCACCGCTCAACGGTACCCTCAGCAATTCCAGGGACCTTGCTTTCCTCTCAGGTCCCGCCTTCTCTACCTTCTGACCCACCTGTCCTGGTTTCTCTCTGCAGAAACGGAAGGTGGAGGTGGTTTCACCAGCAACTCCAGTGCCCAGCGAGACAGCCCCAGCCTCAGTTTTCCCCCAGGTGAGTCCCTTAAGCCATCTCTTCTGCCCTCCTACTCTCCAGTAGCCCCTTTTGGGCTCACCTCACAGCCACCCCTTCTGTCCCTCCTCTATCATTGCAGAATGGATCAGCTCGGCGGGCAGTGGCAGCTCAGCCCGGGCGGAAGCGGAAATCGAATTGCTTGGGCACTGATGAGGTAGGTCTGGGGAGGAGGGAAGCTGGGTGAAATGAAAAGGACATAAGGACCGCATGGGGTTTAGTGACTGCTTTACAAATGAACAAGGGGTACTGGGCAGAAATGGTGTTGGAGTTCCGAGTGAGGCAGAACGGATTCAGATCCGGCACTAGGTGATCTTTTTCACCTTCCAGGTGAAAATCATCCAAGTCTTGGTTTCTTCAGTTGGCCAGTGGGGATTGCAGTACCTCCCCTAAGAGGGTTGCTGTTAGGTTTGGACAGGGAAACCTGTAGAAGGGCTGTGAGCTGTAGAGTGTGCTGCTTGAGTTGTCTTCTGTAACCTGGTATCCTTCACTGGCCCTGGGCAGGACTCCCAGGACAGCTCAGATGGAATCCCGTCCGCTCCTCGCATGACTGGGAGCCTGGTATCTGACCGCAGCCACGACGACATTGTAACCCGGATGAAGAACATTGAGTGCATCGAGCTGGGCCGGCACCGCCTCAAGCCGTGGTACTTCTCCCCGTACCCACAGGAGCTCACCGCGCTGCCCGTCCTCTACCTCTGCGAGTTCTGCCTCAAGTATGGCCGAAGCCTCAAGTGTCTGCAGCGTCACTTGGTACGAGGAGTCCCAGGGGTCACCCTCCTAGCAGCTCCCAGCTCACCTCAGCCCCTATGCCTGATTCTCCTCTCTTCCTCAGACCAAGTGTGACCTGCGACATCCTCCAGGAAACGAGATCTACCGCAAGGGCACCATCTCCTTCTTTGAGATCGACGGACGTAAGAACAAGGTCAGTGGCTGAGGGGCAGCGGAAAGTCTTTGGTGCTGGGAGTCTGGGGGAGTCAAGTGAGCAGCTTCTTCCAGCTCAGGAAGATACTGACCGTTACAGCTAACAGATCTCTTCACTGCACTGTAGATACTGAGTGACCGGGAATTTGACGAAATGTCTGTTCTCTGAGAGCTCACAGGGGAAGAGAAACAGGCCAGTAGCAGTTTGGATCCCAGTGTGATATGTTTGTTTCATGAGAAAAGTGGGCTGTCAGGATCCCGGGGTGATCAGCAAGGCTTCAGAGCGAGGTAACCTCTGAACCTTGATGGAAGGGTAGGGTGGGTATAGGAATCCCCAACAGTGGGTTCTGAAGGGCCGGAGTGGATGTACTGGCAGAGCCCAGAGACCCTGCAGGTTCAGTTCCAGACCACCGTGATAAGGTGAACGTTGAAATAAAGCAATCACACAAGTTTTTCTGGTTTCCCAGACTATATAAAAGGTATATTTATGCTGTGCCATATCTACTAAGGGTGCAATAACAGTATCTAAAAAAACTTAACAGTCGTAACATCAAGAATCACTGATTACCATAATGAATACAATAATAATGAAAAGGTTTGGAATATTATTGCAAGAATTATGAAAAGGTGACAGAGATGTGACGTGAGCAAATGTTGTTGGGAAAATGGCACTGATAAATTCAAGGCAGGGTTGCCACAAACCTTCATTAAAAAAATGCAATGTCTGTGAAAGTCAATAAAATGAGGTGTGCCTGTGCAGACAGTGAGCATCGAAGAGCTGTTCTTCCAGGTGGAGCGCAGACAGGATGAGGGAAGGCTCTGTTACAAGGACAGAGTTCAGGTGGTGGGATTGAGGTCACCTGGGAAAGGGGGACACTATAGGTCTGGGGCTTCACACCTGCCTTAGTCTGGCTGTGGGGAGGAAGAGAGGAATAGCCCGCAAGGACCTTTAAGAGTGAAGGGCCTCCATCCCTGGGGCCTGGAGGGCAGGGAGGAAGGGACAGTCACTGACTGGCAGGGGAGAGCTCTGGCTTGAGTGCTGGGGGAGCTTAGGAGAAAGCTGCCGCTTTAACCACCCTTAACTGCATTAGGTACGGGCTTGGGTATCCAAGTGGCCATGCCTAGCAGGTGCTTTAAAAGCCTCCGGTGAAATGCAGGAGAGTTGTGAGCATGGAGTATAGTAGCAAGATGAATTTTACTGGGGCAGCCCTTGAGAGACCCCAGACTTCTTTACTCGTGTTGTAGACGAGCAGATGTTTTCAGGTGTGACTGGGCAAGAGAGTACTGTGGCTTTTTGACAGCCGGACTCCTGAGACTGTCACACAGGCAGAGCTTTTCTCATAAGCCTTGGGCAGTCTTCCTGGCGGGGCACACATCAGTTTGTTGACTGGTAACTCTGGCAAAGGGCAGTGGAGGCCTTCCAGGCCAGTTAGGGGGAGGTGTGGGGAGTAGGGGTAAATGTGCGCAGCTCACCAGGAGGTGGGTGCTTGAATACCATCACAGCTGGAACAGGGACTCCTGGACACTAAGAAGGGCCCGTGCCTAGGAACAGCCTGGCCCATGGGTGGGTTCAGGCACCAGGGAAGAAGGCTCGTCCCCTTTCAACCTGGGGGACAAAGAAGCTCCAGGCTGACGGCCACGCTCCAGGAGAGCCACCTGGGGTGGTGACAGACCTTGTCTTTTGCAGAGTTACTCCCAAAACCTGTGCCTTCTGGCTAAGTGTTTCCTCGACCACAAGACGTTGTACTATGACACAGACCCTTTCCTCTTCTACGTCATGACAGAGTACGACTGCAAGGGCTTCCATATAGTGGGCTACTTCTCCAAGGTGAGCGCTCCAGGGGTCCTCAGTCCTGCCCTGCACTGGGTCCCTCCCCTCACACTCACTTTGGCCTGTCTTTTCCAGGAAAAGGAATCCACAGAAGACTACAACGTGGCCTGCATCCTGACCTTGCCCCCCTACCAGCGCCGGGGCTACGGCAAGCTGCTGATTGAGTTCAGTGAGTACTCGCGCTGCTGGCCGGGGGCCGGGGCGGGAGCAGGCAGGCCCAGGCCCCAGGGGCTGCACACACCGATGGAGGGGACTGCTGTGTTCCCACCCCTGGCCTTGCAGTCCAGTCACCAGGGGAACTGGCCAGAAATAAAGGTGGGACCCTCCCAAGGTTCTCTCCATTCTGGGGTGACTCCCCTGCGCGTCTGCACTGGGCTTTCAGTCCTTCGTAGTTCTGTGGCCACAGTGCTGAGCACCACTCAGCCTTTCCCAAATCTGACTCATCAGCCCCTGCCCAGGGCCCTGGGCAGAAGGGAATGAGCCACTCTTGCTCAGCTGCCTCGTCCTGTGCAGTTGTACACGTTCCTGGGCAGGGACCTGTGGCTTATTTCCCCACTTGTCACCTGAGCCTTGTGGACAGTGGATGTCACATCAACATGACTCACACGGGTCTGGCCTCTGCCCCTCGTCAAATGCAAACTCCACACTGGCCTCCAAGGCCCCCTCCACTGCCCAGCCTCTGCTCCTCATTTCTGTTGACCTCACTATTCACTGCACCCTTGGGATAACCAAGCTCTAAGCTGGGAGATGAGGGAGCCTTGGCTCCCTGATGAAGACGTGGAGGCCTGGCTTGATCACGGGTCACCTTGAGAAGTTTTATTGGTAGAAAGATGCCAAGGTGGCATGACATCTTCAGGAAGCCCTCTGCCTGCAGGGCAGGAGGATGCTTAGGAAACTCAGCTTAAGCCTTGGAGCTCAGACCCAGTGGAGACGGGATGTGTGCGGGGCCACCAAGGAGACATGCTCATTGTGCCTGGCAGGAGCACACGGGACACCTGAAGCGCCAGTCCAGGCAGCTCCTGAGGGCAGGGAGTGTTCACTGGGAGTGGCCCAGGAGTCCCTGCCACTAAGGGGGCAAGTGTGGCCTCCAGTCGATTGGTCGGGACTCTGCACACCCGCCCAGCAAAGCTGAGTGAGAATTCCAGTGTGCCCCTTCTCCCTCCCCTGCGTTCTGCCTCCGAAGCAGAGGCCTCTCTGTCCTCCCCACCAGGCTGCCTGGTGAGAGTCACAGGAGGCTGGGCGGGAGGGTCAGACTAGCTCATACAGACTATGGAGGGGAAGCAGAATACGCTCCAGCACAAGGCTTGTGAGGACTGAGGGTGAAGGGCCTCTAGAAATAGTGGAGACATCGCAGGGCCCTGATGGGAAAAATGAAGACTGTCCAACAGATGTGAAACCACTCAGGGTTTTGCAGGGCCTGAGGGTCTCACCAGGAACTGCCTGCCAGTGCCCAGTGGTCACCAGGGTAGAGGAGGGCAGAGCAGTTGAATTGGGGAGGGAAAGCACCCCGGCAAAGGCAGTTACTGCTGAGGAATGGCCTCCTCTGACTGGGAAGTGCTTTGCATCACTCTCCTTACTTCCGCCCAGCCACTCAGCCTGGTCTTACAGCCGGGCTGCTTCTCCGCTCACAGCTGGGGGATTCTCGTGACAGAATCTGAGCATCCTCAGGCCTGGCCCAGAGGTGGGGCCTGGCCCACTTCTCTCCTCACATACCCAGACAGACAGTCTGGTAGGACCGAGAAAAACCGGAGGCACTTTCTTCGCACAAGCCATTCTCTGCACTTCCCCGTCCCGCCTGTAAGCCCTTGCTGGCCCCTAGCTGACTGCAGCTTCAGCACACAGCTGAAGAGCAGGCGTGCTAGTCCTTTACGAGGAAACTAAGGCGCCGAACAAACAAGCCACAGACCCAGGCCACAGAACCACCACGTGGCAGGCCCAAGACGGGACCAGGCAGTCTGCCCGGCTGCCTGCGTTAAGACACTAGTGGTGTAATACTGTGATTGTTTATATACCTCCTCCTGCTCCATTGCTTTAGGCTACGAACTCTCCAAAGTGGAAGGGAAAACGGGGACCCCCGAGAAGCCCCTCTCGGACCTTGGCCTCCTGTCCTACCGAAGCTACTGGTCCCAGACCATCCTGGAGATCTTGATGGGGTTGAAGTCAGAGAGCGGGGAGAGGCCACAGATCACCATCAAGTGAGCCTGGCCCTGCCTACCCGGGGGTGCATGGCATGACCTTCTATTCCTGGGCTTTCTCACTCCTCGGGCTACTGGGGCCTGAGGCAGAGATGGAGTCCCCCAGGGGATCTGATCTTTGCCTTCCCACAGTGAGATCAGTGAAATTACCAGCATCAAGAAGGAGGATGTCATATCCACTCTGCAGTACCTCAACCTCATCAACTACTACAAGGTAGGGAGGCAGGCAGGGGGAGCCAGGTGTGTGCCGGGATGCCAAGTGCAGGCCCCGCGTGGGCTGACCTGCTTGGCCCCGTCTCCTGTGCAGGGCCAGTACATCCTCACCCTCTCAGAGGACATCGTGGATGGGCACGAACGGGCTATGCTCAAACGGCTTCTTCGAATCGACTCCAAGTGTCTGCACTTCACTCCCAAGGACTGGAGCAAGAGGGGAAAGTGGTGACCGGACACTGCCCCGGGAGTGCCGGCAAAGGCAGGAGCACTGAAGCTGGCAGCCATCCCGCCCCCGCTGGGGTCTCCAAGAGGCCCACCGAGGGAGACAGGGCTGAGGACCACTCCAAAAGGAGAGGACGGGCCTGGTCAAGGCCGGCTGGTGCCTAGCACTAAGGCGAGCTCAGGGCTCAAGTCAACTCCACGGTCAGCTGGCTGCAGGCCCAGGCCTGCTGTGAACCAGGGACCAGAGGGAGCCAGGCAGCTGTGTATAGTAAGATGGGGGGGTGGGGGTGCCTTGTACAGAGGACTGGCAGCTGTACAAATTTCTTTTGTAAAGTAGGAGCTGGGTTGTGGTGGGTACTGGCTGCAAAATTCTGGCCTCTTCTGCCCCATTGCCCCCTGGCAATAAATTGTTTCTAGAGGTCAGAGCTATGGAAGGTTCTTACAGGAGAAGGGGCAGTGCTGGCAGACTCACAGGTTCTGGAAAGGTCCTTTATTGGGTGAAGGACTCTGGCTTCACAATGAAGAAGAGGTTTACTGGGGTGAGGGGATCGGTGGCTTTCAGTGTCAAGCTCTGGTTCTCAGTCTTCGGGTACCTGTGCGTGAATCTGCAACAGGAATCACCTCTACTATTGGATTTCTGCAGTGTAGTGACTGGGTGGCCCAGATATTCAGAATCATTGCCCTTCTAGAAGGCCAGAGAAGAGTGCTGGGGAAGCCATGCAGCCCCTACCCAGTCTAACCTTCTGGTCACACCGGGTCTCCATCTGCCCCATTGTTCGCCCCAGCCCCAAAGCCCCCAGATTTCACTCCGGCGGGTGGAGGGGGGGGGTGTCGGTGTTAAATAAAGCCTGGGAGGGAGAGGGCCCATCCATCTACTCACCGCTGCAGCGAGGCTGGGCCAGCTTAGGGCCCCACGCAGTTTGGCATCCGGACCAGGGATACATTCCAGGCCCCACACGGTGAAGCTGCTGAAACTGGCGGTGGCTCCCATAAGGCGGTCCTGGGGACGGGAAGGGGCCCCGGCTCAGCATCGGGGCTGCGGTTCCCACCCGCGCTCCCTTCCAACCCTATCCCCCAGTGCTCACGAAGTCTTGCTCCAGCGCCTCTGGGGGTTCCACCAGTTCCTGCTCCTCTTGCTCGTGGTCATCCTGCTTCCCCACCAACACCTCTGGCTTCTCTTCTGTCATCACATATCCCACGAAGCCGGGCGGCACCACCACCTCCTCGCCACGTAGACTACGGCCCCGAAACGACGCTTCCAGTCCTGGAGAAGGCAGGCGCAGGGAGGGCCTCAGTGAGGATCTGATCAGGGCCTAAGGGAGCAAGCCCGGTAGCGGTCCTCCAGCCGCCTCCGGTGGACAACGATCCCCAGGAGGCCTTGCGCCGCTCCTCGCGGAGGAGAGCGCGATGCCGGCGCGGGGTCCGCCGGGAGTCGTAGTCCGCCTGCGGGCCATAGTCCGGCCGCGAGCGCTCACCATCGGGACCCAGGCGGATGGCTGGGGTGAAGAAGCGCCCCACCGGGGTGGGCCTGTTAACCGGGACCTCGCAGGGCAGAAGGTGCAGCGAGACGGGGGCGGGATCGCGCAGTGTATCAGGGCGCAGGTGGACGCGGCGTTTGTCGATGGCTTCCTCGTAGCTGTTCTCCATAGTCCGGGTGACTCCGCAGCTCGCAGGCTAAGGCCAAAGCTGGCGCGTAAAGCGCGCGGAGCCTGTCGGGGGCGGATCGGCGCAGAGCCTCATGGGAAACGTAGTTCTCTGAGGAGCCTCTGCAATCCTGTCCCCCACCCCCCGCCCCGCCCCCGTTCCAGTCCCAGGGTTTTTTTCTTGAAAATTTTACCCCCAGAAATACATTCTTACTGTAAAAAATTAAAAAGATTCCTAAGAGTACACTTTTTACATTGATTAGTACAAAGTGTTGTGCTTTGTTTGTGGTGTATGTTTAACTACAAACACCACAAAGAAGGGATTCCTTCTTCACATATGAAGGAATCTTTAGCCGAGTTTGTCTTCCAAACCTATATATTGGTCATTTTTATTACAAAGAAGACTTTTATTTATTTTTTAGTCAAATATTCAATATATCTGCCTTTTCTTTTCAGGCCTAGTTTTCACAGTACTCTTTCCTTGTTAATTTCTTAAAGTTAGTTGCACAGTCGTGTCGACTCTTTGCGATCCCAAGGACTGTGGCTTGCCAGGCTCTTCTGTCCATGGGATTCTCCAGGCAAGAGTACTGGAGTGAGTTGCCATTTCCTTCTCCAGGGGATCTTCCCGACCCAGGGATCGAACCCAGGTCTCCAGAATTGCAGGCAGATTCTTTACCAACTGAGCTACTAACTTTTCTCTAATGTTAATGTGTCCGGATACCCAACTTAGATTTTGACAAGTACTCTCATAAAACGAACTCATACAAAACTGGTAATTAAGATTGAAATTGCATTTAATTTATAGATTTGAGAAAGAGAAAAACATCCTTAGACTTCCAGGATCTGGCTTTGGTGTTCTCTTGAACAGGAACAATTTCATAGAATATCTGACGAGGTCACTCTGTGATGTGAGTAATGAAAACAAAAGCAAGATCATTCCATACTCACCTGAACACTGACAAAAACACAGATATTGTCCACAACACAAATAATGAAAATTCTTCTGTCTTGGATAATATAGTGATTGTTGCTATTTTACCAGTTATAGCGTTAGCTTCTGTATAGTTAATGTTTGTTAACATATCCCCATTGTAGAAATACTCCCACTCTCTGAAGGCATCCAATCCAGAGAAAAGTCCCACTTCCTTAAATGCTCCCTCAAATTCCCTAAAACACTAGTCCAATGCTAGAAATCCTTCCTGTTGCTTTTCAGGTGCCACTCTTTGCAATTGCATGGACTGCAGTATACCAGGATTCCCTGTCCTTCAGTTTCTCCTGGAGCTTGCTCAAACTCATGTCCATTGAGTTGGTGATGCCATTCAACCATCTCATCCTCTGTCACCCCCTTCTCCTCCTGCCCTCAGTCTTTCCCAGCATCAGGGTCTTTTTCAATGAGTCAGCTCTTCTTTGCATCAGGTGGCCAAAGTATTGGAGCTTCAGTTTCAGCAGTATGAAAAGGCAGAAAGCCTTCCTAATACCCTCTTCCTAAGATACCCCACAATGCAAAAGTAATAAGTACAGATGTGTTCCTGGTGATCTTTGGCTGAAGGGTACAGACAGGTTTTTTTCTTTTAATATTTATTTGGCTGTGCTGAGTCTTTGTTGTGGCATGCATGATCCTTTTTTTTTCTTTTTTAGTTGTAGCATGTGAATTCTCAGCATGAGAACTCTCAGCTGAGGCATGTGGGATTCAGTTCTCTGACCAGGAATTGAACCCAGGCCCCTTGCACTGGGAGTGCAGCATCTTAGCTACCGGACCCACCAGAGCGGTTCCTTGACAGATTAGAGTTTTGCTTTAGTTTTCTACTAAGAATAAGATTGTTGTTGTTCAGCCACTAAGTCCTGTCCAACTCTGCGACGCCACGGACTGCAGCACACCAGGCTCCTCTGTCCTCAGCTGTCGCCAGGAGTTTGCTCAGATTCATGTTCATTGAGTCGCTGATGCTATCTAACCATCTCATCCTCTGCCAACCCCTTTTCCTTTTGCCTTCAATCTTTCCCAGCATCAGGGCCTTTTCCAATGAGTCGACTCTTTGCATTAGGTAGATAGGATATGTAATACCATTTATTTATGTCTCCTTTTATGTCTTATCTGTACAGTTGTGGGGTTTTCTTCTTTTATACGTATGTTAAAGCTTATTCCTAGATAGCTTATATTGTTTCTATTCAAACAAGATTCTTTTCCTCCATTTTATTACTCTTAATTATTATTTATCTATAGTGGAAGTTGGCAAACCTCGCATTTGGACTCAGACACAATTACTCAACTTTTTCATTGTAGTATGAAAATAGCCACAGACAATATGTAAATGAATAAGCCTGGCTGTGTTTCAATAACACTTTATTTGCAAAAACATACAGTGGGCTGGGTGGGGCCCATCAGTGATAGTTTCCAGGAAAACTATTGATTCTTACATAGTCATTTTTAAAAATTAATTAATTTTAATCAGAGGCTAATTACTTTATAATATTGTAGCAGTTTTTGCCATACATTGACATGAATCAGCCATGGATGTACATGTGTCCCTCATCCTGAAACCCCCTCCCTCCTTTCTCCCCATCCCATCTCTCAGGGTCATCCCAATGCACCAGCCCTGAGTGCCCTGTCTTGTGCATCGAACCTGGACTGGCGATCTGTTTCACATATGGTAATATACATGTTTCAATGCTAGTCTCTCAAATCATCCCACCCTCGCCTTCTCCCACAGAGTTCAAAAGTCTATTCTTTACATCTGCATCTCTTTTGCTGTCTTGCATATAGGGTCATCATTACTATCTTTCTAAATTCCATATTTATGTGTTAGCATACTGTATTGGTGTTTTTCTTTCTGACTTACTTCACTTTGTATAATAGGCTCCAGTTTCATCCTCCTCATTAGAACTGATTCAAATGCATTCTTTTTAATAGCTGAGTAATATTCCATCGTGTATATGTACCACAGCATTCTTATCCATTCATCTGCCGATGGACATCTAGGTTGCTTCCATGTCCTAGCTATTGTATACAGTGCTGCAGTGAACATTGGGGTACACGTGGCTCTTTCAATTCTGGTTTCCTCGGTGTGTATGCCCAGCAGTGGGATTGCTGGGTCGTATGGCAGTTCTGTTTTTTTAAGGAGTCTCCACACTGTTCTCCATAGTGGCTGTAATAGTTTGCATTCCCACCAACAGTGTAAGAGGGTTCCCTTTTCTCTGCACCCTCTCCAGCATTTATTTTTTGTAGACTTTTTGATAGCAGCCATTCTGACTGGTGTGAGATGGTAACTCATTGTGGTTTTGATTTGCATTTCTCTGATTCTTACATATTAATTTTTAAAACATATATCTAGAATTTTTTGTTTTTCTTAATAGTTCTGTTTTCTTTCCTAAGTCTCCCAGAATTAATCATCTCACTTTAAATAATGATCATGGTCATTTTACTCCCTCATTACATCACATGTTTTCTTTTCTAGCACATCAACAGACATCTTTTCCTTTTTCCTGACATTTTCATGGGAATTTCACCAATACTCATGAAGTTGCTTTTCAACTTGTATATATATATATATATATCTTGTTAAAGCTGTACTAAGGATTTTTTTATCAATTTTTTTTTATTGCAGTAGACTGGCTTTACAATGTTGTGTTAGCTTTTGTTATTGTTGTTTCCATCACTAAGTCATGTCTGACTCTTTTGTGACCCCATGGACTGTAGCCCGCTAGGCTCCTCTGTCCATAGAATCTTCCAGGCAAGACTACTGGGTTGCCATTTCCTTCTCCATAAGGGTTTTTTAATTTGGAAGTAGATCTTTGATTTCTTTTTACATTTTTGTTTAGTTTCCCATAGTCTGGATCTTAGTGATTGCATTCTTATAGTGTTATGTTTATCTGCCCTTTTTTTCTGTACATTAGTAATTAGATTTAGAAGCTTCATCAGATTTTTGGGGGGAGGGGGTGAGGAAGACTACTCCAAGGGAGGCGGTGTGCTTTTCCATCAGGAGGGACCTAATACCTTAGGTTTCCCTTTTTCTGTGAAGTTAGCAGCTTTGCGTGATCATTGCCCAGCTGTTTCAACTACGGGTTGCAAAACTGTATTCTAAGTTCACATTTCTTCTTCATTTACTTTATTCTTGTTGTTCAGTGGCTAAGTTGTGTCTGACTCTTTGAGACTGCAGCACACCAGGTTTCTCTCTCTGATCTCCCAGAGTTTGCTCAAACTCATCATGTCCATTGAGTCGGTGCTGCCGCCCAACCATCTCATCCTCGTCGCCCCCTTCTCATTCTGCCCTCAATCTTTCTCAGCATCAGGGTCTATCCCAGTGAGTCAGCTCTTCACATCAGGTGGCCAAAGAATTGGAGCTTCAGCATCAGTCCTTCCAATGAATATTCAGGGTTAATTTCTTTTAGGAATGACTGGTTTGATCTCCTTGCTGTCCAAGGAACTCTCAAGAGTCTTCTCCAGCACCACAGTTTGAAAGCATCAGTTCTCCGGCACTCAGCCTTCATTATGGTCCAAGTCTCACATCCATACATGACTGCTGAAACACCATAGCTTTGACTATACAGACTTTTGTCAGCAAAGTGATGTCTCTGCTTTTTAATTTGCTGTCTAGGTTTGTCATAGCTTTTCTTCCAAGGAGCAAGTGTCCTGGCTGCAGTCACCATCTGCAGTGATTTTGGAGCCCAAGAAAATAAAATCTGTCACTGTTTTCACGTTTTCTATATCTATTTGCCATGAAGCAATGGGACCAGATGCCACTTACTCGAATATTTCTAAAAGGAAAACTTCCCCTCATCAACTATTTGGTTCCCCCTTGGTACAGTGAGTATAAGAAAGGCACAATTATTGCTCAATACTTTCCTGTATTTCTCAGTTTTTGAAATGACTTGTTTCCCTGGCATGCTTCCATGGTGACTTAAAAAAGGTATTATTATTAAATAATGTATTTTTAACATTTTGAATGCTTCAGTTACTTGTGTTTGTTATGCTCATTGATCCTGAAATTGTCCCACCTTTTTCTAGTGAGAACCTCTTCAAGTGAGCTTCTGAGTCTTTTGATGTGACCCTAGTATTCTTGCCTGGGAAATCCCAAGCAAGAGAGAGGAGCCTGGCAGGCTATAGTCCATAGCGTTGCAAAGAGTCAGACTACTTAGCAACTAAACAACAACAAAAGTAGACTTTTACAGGTTTCCTTGTTTCCTAAGAAGTGATGTTTACTAATTCAGTTTGATACTAGATGCACTCATGACTGCTGGATTGTTTCTAGATGTTTTCAGTGGATATTTCTAAATGTTTTCCATGAAAATATGTATTTTTCTCTTTGAAAAAGAAAACACATCATGAGTTTACATTATGTCTAGGATTACAGGGGTTTGGAGGCTTCCCTGGTAGCTCAGTGGTAAAGAATTTACCTGCTAACGCAGGAGACACAGGTTTAATCTCTGATCTGGGGATATCCCCTAGAGAAGAAAATGGCAACCCATTCCAGTTTTCTTGCCTGGAAATCCCCATGGACAAAGGAGCCTGGTGGGCTAGAGTCTATGGGGGTCACAAAGAATTGAACGCAACTTAGTGACTGAACAATAAGAGAGGGTTTTTACTAACCTCATTGCTTTTACCTTGGTATCTTTTTCTCCTACATGAAACATCCCAGTTCTTAGCAGCCTGTTCCACATTACATACACAATAGTCTCAATAAAATAGCAATACTACAACTAACAATATGATTACCACTTAAAAAATTATTTTTGTAGTTCTTCTTGTCCTTAAGATATATTCCACTAGGATGTACAATCAGTTTACTGGTTTTAAATACTTTCATTATGCTACCAGTTGGATTAAAAGTTAGGCTCATTTGTGTCATGACTTTTGACTTTTAGAGATAGATTTTAAAAGATTCAGTTTTACTTTGTGTGATTATTTTCATTTCCAAAGTCAAACTACAAAGATATATTTAAAGAAACCTAGTGTCTATCCCTGTTCTCTCTAACCTGTTCTCTCCTGCCCTATGTAACTTTTTAAATATTTTAGTTTACTTCTCTGTTTCTTTACTCTTCTAAAGTAATAGCATACATGTAAGTATACTGAATTCAATTTCCTAATATTTTGCGGAGGATTTTTGTACCTATGTTCGAGTGATATTGTTCTGTAGTTTTCCTTTCTTATGATGTCTTTATCCGGTTTTGGTATTAAGATAATGCTAGTCTCAGAGAATGAGTTAGGAAGTGTTGTTCCCTCTGCTTCTATTAATATTTTCTGAGAGAGATTGTAAAGAATTGCTATTGTTCTTTCTCAAATTTTTTTTCACAAGGAGAATTCACCAGGGAAATATCTCAGCCAGTTGCTTTCTTTTTTAGGAGGTTTTCACTATTTTTTATTGTCTTTCAAGAGATTTTTTTTTTCAACTTTACTGAGATATAACTGACATATAAAATTAGAAAATATTTAATGTATACATCATGATGAATTGATATATGTGTACATTGTGAAAGGATTCCTCCCATCTAGTTTAACCCATTTCACATATTTATTATATTTAATTATATATTAAAAACATTTAATATTAACTATTATAATTATTAATTCACTTTCTCTAGAGATAGCTCTATGCAAATCTTTTATTTTCCCGTGTGTAAGGGTTTTTTTTCCCCTTGTGTAAATTTTGTTACTTTGTGTCATTTGAGGAATTGGTCCATTTCATGTATGTTATCAGACTGTGAGCACACAATTGTTCATATTTATTATCCTTTTACTGTCTATGGGCTCAGTAGTGGTGACCCCTCTTTTATTTCTGATATTAGTGTCTTCTCTCTTTTTCTTAGTTAGCCTGGCTAGATGCTTATCAGTTTTCCTGATCTTTTCACAGAACCAGCTTTTGGTTTCATTTCTTTTCTCTGTTGAATTTCTCCTTTACATTTTATTGATTTCCACTTTTTGTTATTTAACTTCCTCTACATGTTTTAGGCTTATATTACTCTTGTTTCTCTAGTATACTAAAGCAAAAATTTAGATAATTGATATATAGATCTTTCTTCTTTTCTAATATATGCATTTAATGCCATAAGCCTCATTCTAAGTATTGCTTTCACTGAATCACAGAGTTTAACAAGTTATATTTTCATTTTCATTTAGATTAGACTATTTTAAAATTTCTCAAGAGGTTTCCTCAACCCATGTTGTTATATGAAAGTATGTTGGTTAATCTTCAGATATTTGGGAATATTCCAGTTATCATTCTTTCATTGATTTCTCTAGTTTAATTCCATTGTGATTCAAGAGCAAATGTGTATTCTTTTAAATTTGTTAAGGTCAGTTTTATGGCCCAAAATGTGGTCTGTTTGGGCACAGGAGGATGTTCCAAGTGCACTTGATAACATGTATTCTGCTCGTTAGATACAATATTCTGTAATCTATAAACATTCTATCATCTATAGAAGTATTCAATAATTCAATCCAGTCGATTGATGGTGCTGTTCAGTTCAACTACATCCTTACTGATTTTCTGCCTGCTTGATTTGTCAGTTACTGATTAAAGGATGTTAAAGTCTTCCTCAAACAGGGCATGTGTTTGTTTCTCTTCACAGTTTAAAAATACTCTTGCATTGTTGTGCTGCTTTCCACATCAGTTTTTAAAAGTCTAATACCCTTCTAATTATTTTGCCTTTGTAAGTTATTCAATCTTTCTGCCTAGAGATCTTGAAAACTTTTTTAAAAAAATCTTTGAAATTGTTTTGTGAGGATATGTCTCAAAGTTGATCATTCTGGGTTAATTTCCCAAGGTTCCCAGTGGGCCCTTTGAATGTGCAATTTTTTTTTTTCTTGTAAAGTTTTCTTATAGTTTTAAACACCAGTTCTGGTTCCCCTGGTGGCTCAAACCGTAAAGAATCTGCCTGCAGTGCAGGAGACCCAGGTTTGATCCCTGAGTTGGGAAGATCCCTTGGAGAAGGGAATGGCCACCTACTCCAGTGCTCTTACCAGGAGAAACCTAGGGACAGGGGAGCCTGGCAGGCTACAGTTCACGGGGTGGTAAAAGAGTTGGACACAACTGAGCAACTAACACTTTCTGGTTCATTGTTTAGATTTTCTCCAGGGACTCCAATAATACAAATGTGTTTCCTTTTTGACTACCTTCTGTTTTCATTACTTTCTTCTGACCCCTTCTATGTATTTATCTCATTTTCATTCTCTTGTTTTTCTTTCTTCAATGCCACTTATATTTTTATTTGAGTCTGTTCTCCTGCAAGCATCTTATAATGTAATCCTTAGTTCTAGTTAATTTTGTCTCTTTCTTCCATTTCTTTCCTGAGTTTGACCTCGGGTGGCCTCCACTTGCAGTGGCTTGAAGCAGGTTTCAGTTCCTGGTCAGAGATTGAGGTTGGGCCATGCCAGCAAGAGCTGAATCCTAGCCACAGTCAATGGTCAAGGACAAGGCCCTGACCCTTCAGCTTTGCAGAAATGGATTCCCACAAAAACAGAAAGTAGTGAACCAGGCGAAGTGCTTCTTAGGAGGAAATGAGAATGGTACTGTGGTCAGACACACAGGTGGGCTCAGAGAGACAGTCACACCTTGTGGTAGATTGAATCACTTTTATGGGGCATTTCTTCTGGGTTTCCTTTGATCGATCCTTTCAGTTTGCGTGGTTCTGAGTCCGTTTGTGGTATATCTCAGGATCCTCCCTGTGTGCACTCACATCTCAGCCAAGGTGGATTCCAGTGGGTAGCCTGGAAGGTAGCCTTGGCATCATTCCCCTTTTGATCTCTAAGGAGCTTTCTAGTCAGGTAAGTCCCTTTGACTTCAAGAATGAGAAATATGTGATCTCTTTTATATTTCATCTGGGCAGGGCCCATCCAGCCTCCTCTCTCAATTGTCCTATTGATCTTTTGGAATTTCTGTCCACACGGAATGAACTCCAGCTGCTTACCTCCTGCCTCAAGTTCAGTCAACTCTCTTTCCATTTTGTCTTAGGTTTTTTAATTTCTCAGGTGGCTTTGCATGCCTTCAAATGCTTGAGTATATTTAGTTCTGAGTGTTATATTACAGCTTTCTTCTGCTTCGTGGCTGTTTTTGTTCAGGAATGTGTGTGAATTGGGCTTCACAGATATGTCATAAAATTCATTTTCTCATATTTTGCAATACTCCGTATGAACCTGTTACTATTTTTCTTGTTCTGTCCTGTGGGGCTGGGTGTTTTTTAAGAGCCCTAGTTTAGTGCGCCCTCTTCTGTCAACACTGAAAAATCCAGACACTTTGAAGGATTTGTTTGAGTGGGGGAGGAGCGTGGGTCCTCTGATTTTGTTCTTTTGTCTTGCGGAACTTGTGAAATTTCTCCATTTGTTTCCCCTTTTATACTCAAATGCCAAAGTATAATCCCTTCCCTTCCACCTCTTTGCTCCCTAGAATTGACGTGTTTCAAAAATCCTATAGACAACTTCCAGTGTCTTCCCCTAGTCCAAGCGCTAACCTACTCAGACACTCATTAACATTTGCAGACTTGGTTTCTGTTTCCTGGAATTGAACACTTACTGGTTTGGCAATAGCTTGCCCAGATCACATGGCAAGTTACCGCAGCAGCTCCAGCCTGGGACAGACCTTCTCCTGACCAGCTCTGCAACATCAGCTCTCACTTGTCCTGAGCCTTTCTGTTCCTTCCCTTGCCCACTCCAAACAGGAGGGGAAGACTGGATGCCCAAGAGGCAGGGGCCAAAGAGCCCCCTTCCCCAGAGCAGTGAGGCTCAAGCCTCTGGCCATTCTCCACCCAGCACTCACGACTGCTGCTCCTGCAGCCTCTGGGGAACATCCAGGGCAGGGAGGGGTGGGGACGCGGCCCTGTGGTAATGGAAACCTGCTCCAGGGTGACAAAACATGATTACCAACCAGCTGGGTGACTGTAGGAAAATCACTCAACCCCTCTGGCCTACAGATTTCCTCATCTGTGGGGCCCTGCTGAGCTGTTGCAAGAATGAAGTGAGGCAATGTGTGTGGAAAACAGCTTGGTGACTAGTAGCAGCATTGGCCTCAATACATCTGAACCCTAAGTTATCTTGCATGTTCGGAAGAAGGACTAAAGGAACTGCCTCCTTACCTGGCAAGATTCTTAGGTCCACCGAGTGGGCTTATCCCCAGGTCGGGAATTTCCCCTAGAGGAGGGCATGGCAACCCACTCCAGTATTCTTGCCTGGAGAACCCCATGGACTGAGGAGCCTGGAAGGCTGCAGTGAGGAAAAGTCATCTTAATTTCAGCCCAGATCATGGGAGGTCCATTCCATCAGCAGGGACCACCAGGCTGCTGCAGCTGCTTCTCCCTGTTTCTCTCATCAGTCCACCATCCTAGCTAAACTAAGCTCCAGGTGCAGGGACCTTGCAAAGCTCTGGAGTTAGCACTGGCTCACAGGTCAAGTCCAAGCCCAGCTTCATTTCCATCCCTAAGTTGCTGGGTGGTTTGGGGCAAGGATTTTCCCTCTCTGGGAAGCAAAGATGTGGCTCTTTTTTCTTCTACCTCCTGGGCAGAGATTCTAGAGAATGCTAGGCATATCTGGGCAGCAAGAAAGTTTGACACCCTACAGTCTGGGGGTTCCATAGCTTGGAAGCTCTCCTAGAGCCTCTGATCCCCATCCCAGATGCCTGCCCCCAACCAGGTCCCAAAAGGAAACAAACCAGTGAGGGCTGTTAACAAATATAATTTTTTGTGTGTTTTAAAGAAAGGAGCCACAGCACTGTGTCCTGGTTCTCACCAGCCCTTCCTGGGCAAGAGCCTGCAAAGGCCACAGTCCTGCACCCCCACCCCGGCCTCACTCCAGAGCTCAGCCAGCTGCTGACAGCCCACGGAGGTAGTCCCCCGCCAGGGGCAGCACGGCCCAGTCGTCAGTCCGCAGGGCCACGGGCACTCCGTCTGCCTGGGCTGCCTCCAGCCGCAGCAGCAACCGCGAGTCCGGGGGCAGACGGATGGCTACAAGGTAGCTGACGGGGGGCTGGGCCACCACCACAAAGGGCTCCAGGTGGCGGGACACCAAGGCCTCCAGCCCCTCTGGCCCGAGAGGGCACCACAAGCGACTCTCGGTGCCCTTCGGCAGGCAGGAGTCCCAGAGCTCCTCAAAGAAGTCCAGCTGGGACCCCTCGGGGGGCTGGGGGAAAGGCAGGAAGAGGTCAGCAAAGGTCACAAGCAGGGGTGGCAGGTGAGCATGGCAGGTGAGGCCACCGGGTGTGCTATACAGGGCACGCACGGTCAGCCTCGCGGGAGCTGGGCGTCGGGGCTGCAGAGGCAGGAGCAGAGGGCGGGTGGGGCGGCCGGGGCACAGGCAGGGCACGTGGACAGCCCCCAAGGGCGCGTAGAGCTGTCTTTCCACACGGAAGCGCAGCTCCAGAGAATACACTGGCTCCAGCACCTCCACCTGGAGCTGGAGCACCGGGACTGGTCCCTCGGCTCTGCGGGGACCCACACTTAGCCGAACCGGGGCCGGAGCCTCCTGCACCATCAGTGCTGCAGCAAAGCCCTGGTTCTCGGCCACCAGTGAAGAGGCCAGTGCTGGTGCAGCAAGGGAGGGGCCCAGGGCCACCCCCAGCTTGGGCCCTGCCAGGTGGGCCAGGAGGATGTAGTAGAGGCGCGCATGGTCCTGCCCATCAGGGTCCTCCAGCTGCCTGGCCAGCGCCTGCAGCAAGTCCGCCAGGCCTCCCCCAACGCCTGCCCGCAGCAGGGCCCGGCAGACCCGCAGCAGGGCCTGCTGGAGGCTCCAGTCCGTGCAGTGGGCGGCTGCAGCCCGCAGAAAGCTGAGGGTGGCATTCTGGGCATCTCCATCTGCCACCCTGGCCAGCATCAGCAGGTGCCAACGGAGGGCCTCCTCTCTGCCTGGCCTGGACACCACCTCCTGCCGCAAGGCCACCCTCAAGGGTTCCTGCAGCTCAGGGCCCACTCGATCCAAGAGATCTACGAAATGGGGAGCCAGCGCAGGCCGGGTTCGGTACAACTGGGCCAGTCCCTGGGTCAAAGGCGTCAGTACCACAGGCTGCCCAGCCAAGCAGTGAGCAACTAGGTATGAGGCCTGGAAGCAGAGAGTAGCCAAGGCCCGGGGGCCACTGTCCAGGGCCGCCCGCTGTCGCAGGCCAGCCAGGAGCTCTTCCAGATAGTGCCGGGGACTCTGATCCTGGCCCTTTTCCTCCTTTTCTTCGTCTTCCACGCAGAGCAGACACAGCAGATGCAGGCGGGCCAGGAGGGCCATCGGCTCATGCAGGAGGCTGGGCAGGAGGCCACGGCAGAGCTGAGACCCCAGCAACAGTGGGGCAGCCTCCTCGCCTGTGGGTCCCAGCGGCCAGTTCTCAGGAAAGTTCAAGAGACAGTGCAGATAGAAGAGATGGGTGGGCAGGGGCAGGGCTGGGTGCTGAGCAGCCAACGTGAGCCGGCGAAGCAGCAAGGCCTCGTCCTGGGCCGTGAATAGGGCTTCGCCGAAGGCTGCCTTCAGAGCCAGTATGGCGTGCAGCAGCGTCAGCTGGGCTGTGCCCAGCAGCCGTACCAGCTGTGGCTTGAAGAGCACTAGTGGCTGTCCCCGC
Source organism: Antilocapra americana (assembly GCA_007570785.1). Lineage (NCBI taxonomy): Eukaryota > Metazoa > Chordata > Mammalia > Artiodactyla > Antilocapridae > Antilocapra > Antilocapra americana. The sequence continues at coordinate 3,090,150 of ML664188.1, read as the reverse complement.
AGACCCCGCAGGGCCCAGCCCAGGAGCCACAGAAGCTGGGCCTGGGCCACAGGAGTGAGCAGGTAGGAGGCGTCCAGAAGCTGGGCCACGATGGCCCGCAGCTCCCGGGCCTCCTCAGGACTGAGCTCCAGTGCGGCAAGGCCACACTCGCCCTCCTCAGCCACCGGCCAACTGGGTGCCTGGGGCTGAAGGTGCACATCACCCTCCTCAGCTAGCGTCCAGTTCCAGGGACCACCCTCCATGGAAGAGTCCCCAGCCGTGAGCAGGCCCTGCAGGCCGGCCCCGGCCCTGGCTTGTATCACCAAGGCGTTTCGCAGAGCAAGTGCCAGCAACAGGCTGAGGGGCTGCGCCGGGCCCTCGCGTCCCAGCAGGGCCCGCAGCATTCCCAGGCAGCCCCCCAGCAGCCCAGGCCGGCAGCTCTCCAGCTCCCGCAGGCACTCCCACGCTGTGGCCTGCAGGGGGCGCTGTTCCGAGGCAGGGCCGAAGCTTCGCCCCAGATCGCGGCCCGAAGCCAAGCCCAGAAGCAGGGGCAGGAGCCGGCGGGAGGCACCCGAAGCGGGGCTCAGCGCACCTCCTGCCGCCAAGGCTGTGGTGGCCGCCAGCAGCAGGGGCCGCCGCAGAGCTGAGGGCCGCGGGGGCAGGAGGACGAGTGTGTCCAACAGAGACGTGGCGGCTGCTTCGGCTGCAGCGGCGTCCGGCCACAGCTGGGCTGGGTACTCCAGGCTCAGTGCCAGCAGGGAAACCTGGAGATGGAGGAGGGCGTGGGGTGGGCATCACGAAGTTGAGGGTCAGGACTCGGTGGGCTGGGATAACCACCTGGGGCCAGGGCTTGGGCAGGGGGGGCCTACCTTCATCGGCTCGCTCAGCTTCTCACTCCTCAAGTCGCTCAGCAGGTCCCGACCCAGATCCTCACTCTCGGGACCTGCCATGAAGGCGGATGGGCTGGCCCGGAAGGTGCCCAGGCGCTGGGCCCAGGCTTCCCGGCCGAGGGGCCCCATGGTCGGGCACACAGAGCCTGCAGAGAGAGAAGGGAGGCTCAGACGTGCGGCCCCGGGACGCGCAGGGGCCCCGAGCCGCTAGAGGGCGCGCGAGCCGCTGCGCGGACCCCCAAGGGGCCGCCCTCGGCCGCGCGCAGACACCAGCGGGGACCCCGCACCCGGGTCCCGAGAGGAAACCCAGAGGCTTCGGGGGTGACGCCGGGGCGGGCCGCCAGGGTCCCCGCGGGGCGGGAGCGCGGGGAGCAAGGGCGGGGGCGCCGGGCGGGCCGCTGGCGCGGGGTGCGTGCCGACAGCTCATTAGGCCGCCTGCCCGCAGCCGGCACCGAAACCACAGCACCGCCCCGGCCCCCGGCGCCCGCGGTAACGGGCCGGCCCCCTGACCCGGCCTGACTCAGCGGCCGCTGGCGCTGGGGCCGGCCGGCTCCTTCCGGGCTGGCGGCGCGGGGCGGGGCGCACGGCGCGTGGGCGGCCGAGGCGGGGCGGGGCCCGCGCGGGGGCGGGGCCGTAACGGGGCCACCGCCTCCCCCGCCCGCCCGCCCGGCAGGTGCCGACTCGCCGGTTTCGCTGGGGCTGAGTAACTGTCCCGCTCCGCGCAGGCCCCCCTTCCCCGAAACCGCCGCAGGCCCAGGCAGAGGCGGCGGAGTTGGGTGGGCCCGGGCTCCCGGTGCCCGGGTCCCCGTGGGCGCGGCGACTGCAATCTCAGGACGCTCGGGCGGCCCGCGGCCGGGGGCCCGCGCCTGCCGAGTGCCGAGAATGGCAACCCGCGCGCCCCGCGCCGGCGCCCGGACACGGCGCACCCTAGGCCAGCGCCCGCAGGCCCGGGGGTGAAGTGGATCACGAGGCCTTGGGGCTCTCGGTGTGGCCGCTGAGGGGTGTGCGAGGTGCAATCCCGGGCGGCCGCGGGCCCGGCGGAACCGGTCGGGCAGGCGCCGCAGGACTTGGCTTCGCTTCCCCGACGCCAGCCCCGGGAGGGCCCCCCACCCGCTCGGCTTGGGGGCGCGGAGCTGGCGCCGGGAACGAGGCAGGCGGAAGCTGTTGACCTTTGCCGGAGGCCGTGCCGACGGTCGGCTAGGGTAAAGCTGGCGGGGCCAAGTCACCAGCAGCACTGAAGCCAGAAGACAACGGGATGCAGACGTGCGGACTGGCAAGGCCCGGCGGGTCACGGGGCTCCCAGGACGCTTAGCACGGACCGGGAAACTGAGGCCTTGCCGCCGCAGATCTGGGGTCAAGCAGTGCCCGAGCCCAGTACCGTGACTTCCAGAGGGCTGGACCAGGGCTCTTTCGGGGTACTCAGGAGGCTGAGCCGGGGCTCACCTAGCAGCCGCTCCTGGGTCCGGGGACCAGGCTGCAGACGCCCCACTGACCGCCGGTTTCCAGGGCACAGAACCGCAGGTGTCCAGACCCCACACCCACAGCCCACCGGTCTGAGTAACGCCCCAGGCTCTAATTAGCCTGCTTTGAAGATGAAACAGGCCTGAGCCCCCATGCTAGCCGCTGCCAACTGGTTTCTCTCCTTTCCCCAGGCTTGGCAGGCCCCTCCCTACTCCCATCCCGCTGCCCTCCAGATGAGAGGCGGTAGGGAGTGGTGGGGTAGAGAGAGCTGAAGAAGAGGCTTTCTGGGTGCCCAGGGTGCCAGGCGGATCCACCCCAAGGGACAAGTCCAGCTGGAAAACCTAGTCCCAGCTCCTCTAGGCCCTGGCTCCACAGTTGACTCACAGGCGGCAGCCCCAAACTACTTCCCTCTAGGTGCCTCAGTTTCCCCACCTATAAAATGGGAGTGATGACTCCTGCTGGGGAGGCTGCGGGGTGGGGCTACCGGCTAATTAAGTCTAAGATGAAAGAGGCCAGGATGACAGCAGCCCTGGGAGGGAAGGCAGCTTGGAGGTAACAAGGAGCCTGTCTGGTTTCCCTGTCTGAGGCCCAGAGGGTGCTGATAACTGCACATCCCCAGCCCTCACCACTTACAGGGAGGGAAGAATAATTATTAAGCCTTTTTTTACAGTGGAGGAGCCAGGCTTCAAAGGGTCAGGAAATAGGATGCTGGCTCTGGCCCCTCTGACAGCCACCAGTCTTTCAGAGCCTTGGCTCCTTGGGGCCAGGGTCTGGAGGGAGAGAGTTCCTGACGCTGTGCTTCTGGATGCCATGGTGGGAGTATCCGCATGGATTCATGGAGGTTCACAGCACCCAGAGGGACCCGAGGGTGGGGCCCATTCACAGAGAAGGAAGGGGAGGCCCAGAGGGTGCAGTCCCTTGCTCAAAGTCACAGAGTTCCTAAAAGGTGGAGTCTGGCCTTCCGGCAACAGCCCCTTGCTACCCCTGACCTGGCCCACCACTCAGCTACTCTCCACCTTCACCTGCCTGCCCAGATGTCTGCTTCTGTGGGAGGGGCCTGTTGGTACTGCCCTTGGCACAGGCCAGGCATTACACTGAGCTCAGTCTGCCAGCACTGAATCTGCAGTCAGCAAGCCCACCCCTAAGAGTGACCTCCCAGCCCAGAGGCCCCGGTGTGGGCTACAGCAGGGAACTCCCCACTGAATCCCCCCAGCTCATTTCTTCTCTTTCTGCTAAGTTTCTATCCTCCTCAGGGCAGCCAAGTTCTGCGGAGACATGAGACACAAGGCTTTTCCAGAGGAGTCCCGAGTCACGGTTTTCTTATCTGTGAAATGGGAGATAACCCATCCTCACAGCACTGGCACTAAGGATAGAGGTGCTTTAAAAAGAGCACATCAGGGAGGTTCAAAAGGGAGGGGATATATGCATACCTATGGCTGATTCATGTTGAGGTTTGACAGAAAACAAAATTCTGTAGAGCAATTATACTTCAGTTAAAAAATAAAAAAAACTGTGTTAAAAAAAAAGCACATCAATTTGCAAATCCTAGAGCGCAGAGCCATGGGTACCAGGGGCTGGGGCATGGGAGGAATGGAGAGTGGCTACTAATGGGTAGGGCATTTCTTTAGGGGGCAATGAAAGTGTTCCTGAAGACAGTGGTGACAGTTGCCAGATACTAAAACCCACTGAACTGGGAATTCTCTGCTGGTGCAGTGGTAGGGCTTCGTGTTCTCACTGCTGAAGGTGCAGATTCAACCCCTCTTCAGGGAACTAAGGTCCTACAAGCAGGGCCAGAAACAAAACAAAACCCCACTCACTGACTTGTACACTTTAAAAGGGTGAATTTTATGGGTATGTGAACTGTACCTAAATCTACTAAAAATGATGTTAAAAGAGGTCCCTCATGTACAGAACTTACACTAGGGGAGAATGGAACAGACAAGACAAATCAAAATTTCATGGAAAGAGAGATGCTGCAAAAAAGAATAATAAGGTAATGGGACAGAAGTGACTGGCGGGACAAGGATTTAGCTGGGGCGCTCAGAGGCCTCTTAGAAGAGGGCACGTCTGGCTGAAACCTGAGTGAGGAGAGAGCCAGTCATCAAGTGGGAAAACGCCTCGGGGCAGAAGGAGCAGCGGAGGAGAGGTCTGAGCTGGGAACCGGCTTCGGCCAGTTCAGTGGACAGAGAGCCAACAGCGCGGTGGGCACACAACCAGCCAGTGGGAAGGGAGACAAACGGGGTCAGGAGGCCAGTGGGGCCAGAGCCTGCTGGGCCCCAAGGACTCCATTCCGTTCCCAAGGATCAGAGTGGGAAACACGGAGAGCGAGGTGTGGGCAGATTCCAGGTGCCCTGGGAACTGAGAGGACAAAACTCAGCAAGCGATGGTGGCATCAGCGTCGCCCGCAGCACTTCACAGTTTGTCAGGGGCTTTGCAGCTTCCACAGGGCTCCTGGCAAACAGGGCTGGAAAGGCCACTATTTGAGCCAAGCAGAGGCCTCAGTGGCCAGGGCCTCTTTAAGGCTGAGTCCATTCTCAAGAGCTGCTAGTCTTCCCGGCCAAAGCGAATCAGAAGCATCTCTTGACAGCAGGGTTGGAACTCGGAGCCTTGCGTACAGACGTGGCTTAGCCCAAGTCCCTGGCTGGGGCAGCCCGACTCCAGGACGGGTGTTCTGCTTGTTTCTCAGCACAGCTCCTGGAAGCTCTGTCTCCAGCCGCCATACTTCTAAGCCTGCCCCACTCCCACCTCCTCCCAGCTCCTCCCAGCAGCCTTCTTGAGAACAGGAAGGGGTTAAAATTTCTTCCTCCAACTCCTGCCCTGGCTCTCCCCAGAGCTGTTCAGGATGGGAACCAAGCAGTAAAGGTGGGTGCCTGCCACCGGTCTTTGGGGAACAGGGTCCTTACTTGCCTGTTGGGGTTCTGTCTCCTCACACCCCGTCCACTGTACCAAAGAGACAGGTCTGCTGAGGACTCTTGGAATCAGCACTCGTGGCTCGTTGTGCAGCCAGCCCAGGCCACCATCCCCTCCTGCTTGGACCATGATAGTAGCTTCCTCGCTGATCTCCCTGCTGCCACCCTCAGCTCCCCTCCCTTGTCAATGCACTCCCTTCTCCCCATCACAGACCCCAAGGCTGCCCATTGCACCGAGCCTCACATGACACGGCAGGCCTGCCTCTCCAATCTCAGACCTTACACCCTCCCATCCCCTCACGATCCAGCCACCTCTCAGTCCATCACACACAGACACATACACACCCGGGGTGAACTCCTGTTCTGGGGCCATCGAGCCATCTGATCCATCTACACTTCACGCTCTTCCCTGCTCTGCATAGCTGGCTCCTACCTCTCATTCAGATCTCAGTGCCCCTTGCCTGTCACCTGAAATCAGTCCTGAATATTCACTGGAAGGACTGATGCTGAAGCTGAAGCTCCAATACTTTGGCCACCTGATTCGAAGAACTGGAAAAGACCCTGATGCCAGGAAAGACTGAAGGTAGGAGAAGGGGTGACAGAGGATGAGATGGTTGGATGGCATCACCAACTCGATGGACATGAGTTTGAGCAAGCTCTGGGAATTGGTGATGGACAGAGAAGTCTGGCATGCTGCAGTCCATGGGGTCACAAAGAGTCAGACACGACTGAGCAACTAAACTGAACTGAACCTCCTGTCACCATCCACCACTAATTGAATGTCCTGCACCACACTAATCGTTTCCTTGTTTGCCTTACATCACAGGATACCCAGTGCTAGCATATAGTAGGTGTTCAATGAACATTTGTGGACTGAATTAGGGAAGGAGAGAATGATATTGAACTCGCGCTGTGTGAACAGGATAGAAGGTGCTTGCCCTTATGGAGCTCACAGTTCAATGTTTACCCAAGTTCAGATATACTGTCTAGTTCTAGATGAGTCAGAAATCAGAGACCGTGAACCAGAAGCCACACACTGACAGCCCATAGGTCAAATCTGTCCACAAATGTATTTTATTTGACTCATTTCTTTTTTTTTTTTTTTTTAAGGTGAAGTCAATGTTTAAAAACTGGTAGGTTTCAAGGAATTCCCTGGTGGTTCAGTGGTTGGGACTCCAGGCTTTTGGTGTTGAGGGCCTGGGTTCAGTCCCTGATTGGGGAACTAAGATCCTGCAAGCCACACAGAGAAGCCATAAATAAATAACTAAATGATAAAAATTGGTAGACTTCACACACAAATTTCGATTGCCAGTTCCCAAATGGACCAAAGTGGCATCACTGGGTTTCTGTGCTTGAACGACATGCTTGCCACTGGCACTCTAGATAGTTACATTCTCCCTGCCACCCCCAATTTCTGAGAGCTGCCTTTTGTCACTGAACTGACATTATAGTTTTCCTTATAATAATAATAAATAGCCCAGCATTTATGCCGCTAGCAAAAGTTGGAACATGAAAGACTGTGTCACATGAGTCAAGAAACATAGGTTAGGGGCTTCCCTGGTGGCTCAGTGGTGAAGAATCTGCCTGCCAGTGGAACACAGGTTTGATCTGGAGCAACTAAGCCCGTGGGCTGCCACTGTTGAGCCTGTGCTCTAGAGCCTGGGACCCGAAACTACTAAGCCCATGTGCAGCAACTACTGAAGCCAGAGCACCTAGAGCCCGTGCTCCACAACAAGAAAAGCCACCACAATGAGAAGCCTGCCCCCCGCAACTAGAGAAAAGCCCAAGCGGCAACAAAGACCCAGCACAGCCAATAAATGTTTTAAAAAAAGAAACATACGCTATTCATCCATTCAATAAATATTCATTGATAGCCACTATGTGCCAGGCAGTGTTACGCATGCTGTAGATACAGCAGCGGACAACACAGACAAATCTCTCCTTCCTGGAGCCTCATTCTATACACTGGGTACACCAGGGAACTTTCTTTCCACAAGTGAAGACATCTGAGTTCTTCCCCCATGAGAAGACTGCCCATGTCCAGCATTATCCATGAAAACTTCATCAGTTTCCACGAAGTCCCTACTGTGTCCCAGCCCCTGTCAAGATCTGGTACAACCAGGGTGCTTGATAAACATTTATTGGATATTTGAGAGTCCAGGGTAAGAGTGGATGGTTGACAAGTGTGGGCTGTGGGAGGCAGTGCCTTGGGAAAGGAAGGGGTAGGGGGCAAACGTTAATACCCCTGCCAGATCTCACACCATTTCATACAGGGCCCCAGGAGGTAGACAACGGGATTCTCAGGTCACGGACAATACAGGCTGTAAAGGAAAGCTCCTCGGCTGGCCAGACTCCAGGGTTCCAGGACGGTGTAGAGGAGGAGGCCCATCTGGCCCCTAAGTCCACCCTTTCCCCACCCACCCAGGGTGTGCTCCACAGAAATCCTGTGGGGGGATGCTAATGGCCTCTGGAACCTCCCTCTTGAAAAACTAGCTTCTACTACATACCTGAAAGTCCACCATAGGCAGGCTGCTCCTTTTCTGACTCCTGACTTTTGAACTGTGTGAATTCATTTATCAGATTCATTTCCTCCTAATCTGTTCCAGCAAATATTTAATATGTGAGAAAGGTATGTGTGTGGCTGGAACTCTGAAATATTAGTTTATTTTACATGGGGGAAGCGGTTGGGGGGGGGGGCTAAAAGAGGAATGGGTCCCATCCCTGCCCTTACTAGTCAGCTGGTAAGAGAAGCCCAGTGGCCCCAGTTACTGTGCCTCTCGGAGGCCACCAGGTGCCTCTGAGGAGGGCGGGTCTGCTCCAGGAGGCTGGGCCTGGGGACTGGATAGGGCATGGTGAATGGCTGGCGTGAGGGGTCCCAGGCTGAGCCTGAGGGTAGGACACAAGCTCTTTGCCTGCCGTGGCTGCAGCCAGGCGAGGGAAGCTGGTGCTCCACTATCCACTCCCCTCCAGTCTTGCTGCACCCGAAATCGGGCCATCTGGGACAAAGACGAGGGCTTTGGGGGTGGGGCGCGGGGTAAGCCTCAGTGGCTAAGACGCTGGGGTCTTTCGGGAAGGCAGCGGACTCAGAGCGGTTTAAACGACCCTTCCTCCACGAAGCCTTCCACACCTGCCCGGCCGAAAGGCGGGCTCTCAGCGGCCCCGGGCCCGGAGGGTGCTCTCCGCTTTGTATTGCGGCCGGCGCGGCCTGGCCTGCTGGTCCACCGGCCTGCGCGCTCCTGCAGCCCCGCGTGCCATTCCGCACGGAGCCGGCGACCAGCCAATACCTCTGGGTTGAGCCACGAATTGCTCAGCCAGGCCTTTGAGACCCGGGGCCGCCTGGGCCCAGGCCCGGTTCAACAAGTGTGGGCCGGGCCGCCCAGTCTCGCCCGACGGCTTCGCGCCTCCCCAGGCGCCCGGGGCGCGCCGGCCCCGTCGGGCGGGTTTCACTTCATCACCGGCGGAGCGTGCGAGCGCGGATAACGTTGCCCCTTCCCCTCCCTCCCCTGCTCGTCGGCTCCCTCTCCGAAACTCCGGTTGGCGAACGCTAGCCCTCCCGCTGGGCGGCAACCGGGCCGGCCCGGCAGCCGGGTGCCCTGCGCCCGCCCCCGCCCGGCCACCCCACCCAGGCCGCGAGGCCACCTCACCGGCAGCGGAATGGAAACCGGTTCGACAGGTAACAAATAGGTGGGTTGTCACCGTTATTTCCCAACGCATGCGCCGTCGCTCCCCGGGCCACTCCAAGCTAATTAGCTCCGATCACCCCCTCCCCGCCCCAGCCACCACCACACACCGCCGCGAGCCAATAAAGCGTGAACCCGTCCGGCCGGCTCGCACTTTAAGACTCTGCGAGCGGCCGCGAGGGACGCCAGTCGCGCCGGGAGACGCTTCCCCGCCGCCCGCTGCACCTGGCTGCAGGGGACCTCCTTGGGAGCGGAGGACGCAACAGCTCCGCCGAGCTGAGCTGAAACGGGCGCTCGCCGTCCCGGGCACGGCCTCCGGCTGAACGCGGGGCGCTTCGGAGACTTCTTCCCCGACCTGCCCCCCTCCCCACCCACGCCCGCCTCCAGCCCGGCCCGGGAAAGGTGGGACGGCTCCGGCTCTCGTTGCGGAAGCGGCCCGTGCCGCGCGAGGAGGGTCCGAAGATGCCCCGCGCGTTTCTGGTGAAGAAGCCGTGCGTCTCCACGTGCAAGAGGAACTGGAGCGAGCTCCCCGACGAGGAGCGCGGCGAGATCTACGTGCCAGGTGAGGCGCCCAGCCAGCGCGCCCCGAGCCCCGCGCCGCCGAGACGACGGCGGGCCCCGTCGAGCGGCCGGCGTGCGGGGCGCCGTGGCGCGGAGCCCGATTTAATGTTTAAGCGGCCCCGTTAGCCGGCTCGGGCGCGGCCGACCCCGGGCGCCGGGGGGGAGGGGAGGGCAGGGCGGGAGGAAGGAGCGGCCCTGAGGGGCGGGGGTGGGCGTGGGGGCGGCCTGCTGCGGGGGCACAGCGGTTCCCAGGCCCCCGCAGGGGCGCCCGGGGCCGCCCTCCCCACCACCGGCCCGAGCCGCGGAGCAGGGGAGGCAACGGGGTGTGTCACCGGCCCCGGCGACCCTCCACTCTCGCGTCGTAAATCCAGAAAGCCGGGGCTTTTATGAGGCGGGCGGAGGGCACTGGAGCGGTGCCACTTTGGAGCGGCCGGGAGCGAGCTGCAGTTTGGGCTGAGGTTTGTGCAAAATGCAAGAGAAGACCCAAAGAGTAGGCCACCTTCATTGCCCTCTCCGTCTCCCCCACAACGCGAGTGGCCGGAAGGTCCCCGTGAGGGTCGGGCAGGCAGGGAGTCCCCAGCCGTGGGGAACGCCAGACGGCGGGGAAGGCGCCCGGCTGCACCCCACCAGCCCTGAAGACAAAGGTGGGATCGGGTCTCACCTCGGTTAGAAACGCGCCTCCTTCCGCCTCGAAGAGGACACCAGTGAGCTGAAAGGGAGTTTAAAGAACCCAGGGACCAGCCCGGGGGAAGCTGGGACAGCTAGTTTATTTTCGGAAGACGCCTTGACAGCGTCGGAGTCAACTTGGAATGAATAACCCCAGTTGTTTCTTGCCCCGGCGGCATCTTCCTTGTTAGCCTTCTGTCCGCCCCACCCCCAACAGAATCTTTGGTCGGGAGCGAGCGGGTTTCCTTCGGAACTCCCCCTCCCCAGGCCTGGGGGGTGGGGCGGGGGATGCGCTGAACACCCTGCCCAGCGCCTCCAAGGGGGAAAGAGGTTGTAATTAACCAACCGACTTTGACCCTTGATCTGCAGGCTCCCCGGCACCGCCCCAGGCCTTGTAGGAAAGTGGCGAAATGAGGGCGGTGAGGGGCCCTGTGAGGGCTCTTGCCTCAGTTTCTCTCCTGAGTGAATGGTTGGAGACAGTGAGTGGAGCGGTGGCCTGACCGATATCAGGATCCTATGGCCCAGGGTGCTGGCAGGGTGTTTCACAGCTTAGCCTTGTCTCAAGCGCCTTGGCCCCTCTCTACAGCCTCCTTAAGACACGAGGGAATGCTCCAAAAATCCTGATGATCCCACTGGGGAAACTGAGACATCAAGGGAAGTGAGCAGGCCCAGGATTCTCTCTGCGGTTTCATGCTTCTCCAAGTTCCCCAGGGAGTTGATGGTGTTTCAGGTCTGGAAGGGGTGAAGGTGAGGGCCGCGCGCCCCCTTCCTTGCTCCTGCTCCTCCCTCACCTGTGTTTGACTTGCTGCTTAGCTGCTCCTTGGGATCTGATAAACCGATCTTGGACTGTGTTAAAGGTGAGCCGAGCCTTGCTCGAGACTCAGTGTGCTGTTATTTTTAGTTTTATTTCACATCCCAATCAGTAACAGATCATGTGTTGACTTTTACAAAGGACAAAGAAATTCCGCTTGTGTTGGCTGCCTTGTGTCCTAGTGGTTTTCCCCACCGCAGTTCTGGTGGCCGTGGTGGGAGAGGCAGTGGGGGGCAGGGGGTACCTACACCCAGGGGCAAGCCCAGCAGGTGCAGAGGAGGGCATCTGGATGGTCTGTGCCACCTGCTGCTGCTCTCCAGGTGAGGGGAGCTGCTCAGCCTGCAGGACCACCCTGGACATAGGTGGGGTCTAACCTGGAGGTGCGGGTGAGAATTTGCCAGGCAGAGTCCTGTGGGGTCAAGCAAAGAGTAGAAGTCAAAGAACTGACTTTTGCCTCTCAAAACCATGTGGCCCACTAGCAAGTTTTCCCACAGTTTTTGGAAATGAGAAAGCGAATGTTCTCGGGCTACGCTCGGGCGCCTCAGATGGCTAGAGAGTGGGGAGTGTGTTTTGTGGTGGCCTGTCCCCTGACTGGGCCATTCCATCACCAGCGGACCGTGACCCCAGGAGCCGGCTGGGCACGTTTCCTTCACCCCACCCCACAGACTCAGCACGTTGTGACCAGCTAAGCATTGACCCCGTCCGGTCCCACTGGAGAGGCACTGGGAGGGCTGAGGAATGAAGCGTTTGAGGTCTGACCTTCCCACCACAGTCCTCTGAGCAGTAAAGAATGTCTGGAAAGAAGGGCTTTACTGACTGAAGGCTCCTGCCCCCGGCCTGGCAGCTCTGACTCCAGGGCCCCAGGCTGACCAGCACTCCAGCCTCTTCTCTGAGACACGGTTCTAGAGGTTTCCCACCCTCACTCCCCTGGCCTCAGTCTCTCCCCAAAGCTGAGGGAAAGGCCCAGAGGTGGGCACAGGGTCTGGAAGGCCGTGGGGGTGGGAGACGGTGCCACTCCTGCCAGGAGCGTTGAAAGGGCTCATGGCTAAGAAGCCACCTCTTCGGGCCCCACTGCCTCCTGTCTCCCCAGCGTTTCTCCTCTTGAGTCAGTACTGACTGTGGGAGGGATGCTGGTTTCTTGAGGATGAACTCAGGCACCTGTACCCAGGGGCTAAATTCCGTCTCCTAGACCAAAGGGGAAGCTCCACTAACAGAGGAACGGGGATGAAGCGAGGGTCCTCCTGTCCCCTGCTGAGAGGAATAGGGAAAGGCCAGGAAGGCCCTGGAGGGCAGACCCGGCCTGGAAGCTGAAGGACAGGCTCCAGCCATGAGTGTCCCGGGGCTTCTCCCCTCTCCCCAGCTTGGGACACAGTGTCTCTGGGCCCTTCTGCCAGTCCACCAGCACTGCCTCCCCAGGGAGGCAGCCAGGCTGAGGTGGGGGCACTGGAGCTTCCCCAGCCTGGCTCTGACGAAGTCGTGCAGGTTGCTGGGCAGCTCTCTTTCCATGCCGGCCGAGATAGGAAGGCTGAGAAAGTCAGCTTGGGGCCCAGAGTACATGTGTGGGGGTGGGACGGAGTGGAGTTGGGGCTCGATTATGCCTCTGATGGTAATTATTCTAATTCCTGGGAAGGGTTGGCAGTGAGGTCTCCGTGGAGCAAGGCTGGGAAGATAGGCAGCCAGCCCCCGGGTGGGAAGGGTAGGCTCGGTGGGCTCCCTGGCTGTCCCATGGGGTGCCGTCGCCCAAGCTGCCCTAGCTCTTTGTCCCTCGCTTTGGGTGACCTGAGGCAGAATCCTGCCGGATTGTTTATCCCAGAAAGAGAGCAGGTGAGGACGAGTCCTCTGGGCACAGGGAGGACAGGAGCAAAGTGTGGCCGTTGTTGATGTCAGGTTTCTTCTTTAACTCTTCACTCGCAGCCAGAGTTGTGTGGCCTCCCACAGGGGGGTCCCTGTGCTGCCCTGGGAGGGAGGATGGGCAACATGCAAACAGTGCCCAGTCCTGCCAGTGTCCGCCAGGTATGAGGGCTGGGTTGTACCAGGTCACCTTCGCTGTAGACTTGGTATGAAAAACGGTTGGCGGAGCGGGGAAGATCCTGCCTGAGGGGAACACTTGGCGTTCACAGGATGGGACTGACAGGCTGAGAGACGGGCCTGTTGTGGTTCCAGGGCTGTCCATCTCGGGCAGTTGGCTTCACTGGCTTCCTTTCAGGCCCTGCTAGCTGACCTGGGGGCAGGAGGAGACGGGTGCGGGAGACCCTGCCCTTCCTGATGAGGGTGCAAGGCTGCCTGACAGGAGCCTGGGTTGTGCTAACACACGGGGCTCCCTCCGCCCCCGTTCAGGGCTGAGCTGACACCCGACCCCCTCCCAGGTTGGCACAGCACCAGCCCCTGGGAGGCAGAGGCTGGATATCCTCACGCCTCCTTCGCCTGCTCTGCCCAGAGAGCCTGGCCCTGGCCTGAGGCCTTGGATGGGGAGGACCTAGCACCCTGTCTGGTATTTGGGCCAGGAGCTTGAGAGACTTGCTGAAGGCCTAGGCGGGGAGAGAAGGCCTTTCAGCGGGGGAGAAGGGGGAGCTGCTCTGAACCCTTTATGCAGGTGGAGGCAGGCTGGGCAGACAGAGGGGGAGCTCTCGAACCCCTGAGGGCCATGCTCCTCAGCTGTGGGCGGGCGATGAGCCGCCGCAGCGGCCGCCACCTTGCCGGAAACGTCTAATTAGGGGACAGAGAGCAGCACTAGCAGGGCCCAACCAGTTCTGCTTCCTGCCACTCGGTGACACCCAGCCATAGGAGCAGCACACGGGCAAGCGCTTCCTGTGCGTGCGGCGGGAACACGCTCCTGGGGGTGGCGGGAAGACAGGTTTGGCGGGGCGGGTGGGAGGAGGCGAGCACCCCACCCTGATGGCCTCACCTGCCCCTGGCTTGGGGTAGAAGCGGCGTGAAGGCATGCCAGGCAGGCCCGCTCCCTGTCCCTGGCTCCCCGGCACTGTCATTTCAGGGTTTCTGTGGAATGAGAGAGGCAGGCACAGGTCTCTCCCCAAACGGGCTGAGATCTCAGAACCCTGGCCACAGATGCCCACCCCACTTTGAGTGAAGCAAGGGAGCTAAGGGTGACAACTCACTGGGGTGCAAACTGGTTAACCCTTACCTGCTGTCTGTCACTCCTCTGTCTACTGCTCTGTGTGCAGGTGGTGTGGCCCGGCTCCAGCGCTGGGGAGCCTCACTCACGCTACCTGATACTGAAAGATAGAGAGGGTAGAGGTTCCTGTTTATCTCTACCTGGATTGAGAAATGGAAATTGTTATCCAGCTTTGAATTCCCAGGCAGGATCTCCAATAGCCGTGTAAGCTGGCATCAGCTGAAGCTGCCAGCTCTTGGACATGCCTACCCTCAGCAGCCCCCATCCCTGAACACAAGACGGCTGTCCCTGTGGGAAAACTGGGGGACCCCCGAGAGCTCCGGCCTGACGTCCAGCCGCCCAGGGCTTGGAGAGAAGCCAGGCCTGGGCCAGGCGCTGGTGAATCAACTCCCAGAATGAGGTGGCTCATTAGAATCCCCGAACGGACAGACAGACGGCGCCAGTGCCAGCCGAACGGGTTTGGGTGTCGGGCAAGCACATTCTTCCCCCTGTCAGACCTTTGTTGTGCTTTGAGGGGGCGAGAGCCGGGGCCTCTCCCGAAACTGGGGTGCCCTCACAGCTGCCTCTCCTCCATCAGGGTGTCCTCCGCCCCCTCGGGTCCCAGCCCTCCGCCTCCAGCCTCACGCGCTGAGTCCTGCCGGGGCCGCCCCTCCCCGGATCCCCAGCCACTGTCTCACTGGCCAGGGGACAGCGGCGCGGGGGGTCTGTACGTGGTTCTGAGACTCTGAGTCCACCTCCCAAGTCCCCTCCCCGAAGCCCACTCATCCCTTCCTCCCTGTGCCCCTCTTGAGTTTTCCTTCTGAGGCTTAGAGAATGTTCCTAACTTAGCCTCTTTGGTGGAAAAGCACTAAGTTGAAACATTAGGTTGTTTGCCTCGGCTCTGAGGGTGTAAGACTTGTCTCTTTGTCACTCGGGAGACCTCCCCTCCTCTCTAGTTGGGACGGGGTCCAAGCCCCCGTGTGTGAGGTGTCACTGCCCAGGGGGAAGCCGAAGCCCTCTAGGCACCACCGTGAACTGAGCTCGGAGCGGCAAGGAGCGGTCCCTGCTGCGGGGGAGGCTTGCGTCACAGGCAGGCAGGCTGCCCAGGAGACTGTTAGGCCGCATCCACCTGCTGCTCCCTGACCTCCTCCCTGCTCCGCCCCACCCACCTGTCTGCCTTCCAAGCTGGGCCTGCGGGAGTGGGGAGCCTGGAGCCCCACACAGCCACAAAGTCTGGGAGAGACCGGCCGAAGGAGGCAGGGGTTAGGACCACCCAGTCCCCCGTGACCAGCAGCTAAATCTGCCTGGAGGAGTGGTCCTGACCACCGGGACCCTTCTGGGACCGCAATGAGTCCCAGGACCCTGGACCTCCCGTGGTGCCCTTTGTCCCTGCGGGAGCGTGGATAAGGCCAAATCCAGGGGGACTGGCCCAGGTGGGGCCAGCAGACAACTCCGGAGGAATAATTGGCAGCGCAGGTTCGCAGGTTCGGTCCTCCCAGTTCCGCTAAGACACAAATTACTCAGCGGGCAGGCCTGTGGGCCGAGGCGCTTGGCTGGCGTCACCTGTAATTACCTTAATGGGGTGGGAGGGAGGTGCCGCGGGCAGTGGGCTGGGGGCAGCCCTGCTCTGCCACATGCCTGCAACGGGCGGGACGGTGGCTCCCGGTTCCAGCCAGCTCACTTTAGCCAGGGAGCCCTCCTGAAACCCCACAGAGTCCCCTTTTCTCCTCCAAGCCCTTCACCTGGCTGTGCTTCTCTTCGCAGTCAGCCTGGGCTTCTGTCCACCACAACCCTACCAGGAGCCAGAGCCGTCGGTGGCTGAACCCCCTTCTTGCCCCCTGGCTCTGGACATGAGCCTTCGGAATTCCAGCTATAGTGTGACCCCGGGGCCCTGCGTGGTGGCTCAGCTGCCCTCTGAAGACATGAGCCGCCTGGCAGGCCCGCAGAGCAGAGACCACGGCTTTCTGCGGACCAAGATGAAGGTACTGACCCTTACAGTGTCCCTGAGACCTGGGGCACGTGGGTCCCGCCCATGAGACGTGGCCCAAATGAGATTAGGCAGACTGGCCCTGGATCTGGGTCCAGATTTCTACAGAAGTGAACCTCCCTGGGGCACAGACAGGGTGGGAAAGAAGAGAAGTGAGTCTGAAGTGAGAATGCCATGCGTTGGGGAGAAGCAGCGAGGTTCGAAAGATGTCCAGCCCGAGTCCTTTGTGGGGGTTGTTTAGTTTCGTTTCTAGCCTTGAGGGAAAGCACGCCTTACACAGAAGTCCTCGGAAAAGCGGGGAGGCGTGAGCCTTGCTCTGCTCCCTGGCCTGGCCCACATCTTCGTCACCTTGAGAGTGAGGTCTGGGATCTGCTCAGTGGTCAGCTATCCCTGAGGTGTGTGCCCGGCAGTGTCTGCCTCACCCAAGTGTACGCTTCCAACCCAGGGCCTTGCATCTGGGGCGGGGCCTGGTGAACCCAGGTTCAGCAGCTGAGGCAGGAAGAAGCACAGGGTGGTGGAAATGGCCCTGCTTTCCAGGAGGACGAGGCCTGCGTTCCTGAAAGTTCTGGAACCTGGAAGCACCTGCCAGTGGTGATCTAGTGGAAGGGCTCTTATGGAGCTTCCTGTGAGCCAAGAGACCGGAGAAAACTGGCAGGGAAAGGCTGCTCCTCCTCTCTCACCCGTGGAGGCTGGCTGTTGTAACCCACCAGGAATCACCAGGAAATGTGCTGGGCAGCTGACAGGGGAGCTGACACTGCGCCCCTATCCCCGAGGGCCTCTCCTCCCAGCCCCTGAGCCCCAGCAGCTAGGGAGCGCGTGGAAGGAAAGCAGAGGGCAGGAGACCATAGACGAGCCCGAGAAGTGAGTCCTGACTCCAAATGGCTTGCTCAGTGAGCAACATGGCCTTTACCCAGTGCCAGGAGCAGCGAAGGGCCAGGCGGTACGGGTGACGTGGGGGCACCTCGGGCCCGGGGAGCTCAGGAGGAGTGGCCAGCGACAAGGCCCCCGTGAAGCACAAGTAACCTCTGAGTGTTCAGAGGTAGGGCCTAGAGACCATGTCTCCTTTCTGAGCAGATCTGAAGTGTCCCACAGTTGCCCTGAAAATGAAAAACCTTTATAAAGAGAGTCACCAGGGTGGCAAAGGGACCCAGGCTAGACCATGTCAGGCTAAGAAAGGCCAGGGCTGGGCTGGCCCACGAGGTGAGGGAGCTCCGGGCCCCCAGCAGTGGCCTCAGCCTGGGAGGGCGGCACGGAGACCACGACCACGTCGTGGAACCTTCCGCGTCCTGAGGTGCAGACTGAGAACTGAGCAGCAGCTAGAAGAAGCCTGGGCTTAGAGAAGGGGGGACTTTCTGCCAGGGAGGGTTGCCCTCTTTCTGTCAGGAGCTAGCCGCCTGTCTCGAGAGACGGTAAAGAAGGGCCTTGCAGAGGGACTCAGGAGGCTGACCAAGGACCCAAGGCACCTTCCAGCCCCACCACCCCATTTCTGGGAGCCAGCGGCCCAGAGGTGTGGCCCCTGGGTGGGCAGCCCCTCCTCGGGGCCGGGGGCTGGCGCAGTGCATCTTCCTGACCTGCCACCTGCTGCCCAGCTCCTGGGTGTCTGTCACATATGCCCTCCCCCGCCCACAGGTGACGCTGGGGGACAGTCCCAGCGGAGACCTCTTCACCTGCCACATCTGCCAGAAGGCCTTCACCTACCAGCGCATGCTGAACCGCCACATGAAGTGTCACAACGACGTCAAGAGGCACCTCTGCACCTACTGTGGGAAGGGCTTCAATGACACCTTCGACCTCAAGAGGCACGTGCGTACCCACACAGGTAAGAGGGGCCTGCCTGGTGGCCGCGAGGGTCCAGGGCGCTCTGGGTGGACGTCCTCGTCCCCTCCATCGGGTCGCTGGGGAATTGGGGCTCCTGTGTCCCAGAGCCAGGTCCCTGACGCCCGCTCTACCCTCCCCGCAGGCGTGCGGCCCTACAAGTGCAGCCTGTGTGACAAGGCCTTCACGCAGCGCTGCTCTCTGGAGTCCCACCTCAAGAAGATCCACGGTGTGCAGCAGAAGTACGCGTACAAGGAGCGGCGGGCCAAGCTGTACGTGTGCGAGGAGTGTGGCTGCACGTCCGAGAGCCAGGAGGGCCACGTCCTCCACCTCAAGGAGCACCACCCCGACAGCCCGCTGCTGCGCAAGACCTCCAAGAAGGTGGCCGTGGCCCTGCAGAACACCGTCACCTCCCTGCTGCAGGGCGCCCACCACGTCTGAGCAGCGGCGCCCCGAGAGGGCGGGGGCCGCCTCCTCGCTGCCCTGCCGGCCTGCCCTCTGCGGCTTCCTGCCGGAGCACCCGAGGACAGGCCTGGAGCCGGCCACACGTGCTCGCTCAGGCTGGCACTACTGACCTCTGTTCGTATTTGCACTGGTATCTTTGGGCAGAGGCCGCTCTGAGCCTGAGCAGACGTGTGGGGTGGGGCGAGGCCGGGGCTGCCTTCCCTCTGGAGCAGCTGAGTCCAGAGATAGGACTTCCTTCCCAGACGAGGTATGGGAAGGTGATTCTCTTGTCTCTCGCCTCTGAAGCCCCAGGGCAGGGGCAGCTGGCTCCTTGTGGATGGCAGTCGGGTGCCCTGACAAAGGGCATCCCAGCAAACACCAGCGGTGGAGGAGCTGGCGGTGGCCCACCTGGCCGTGTCCCTCTTGCTCAGAGCTGTAGGGCTCTGCCCGTCGACAGGGAGATGCACGCGCGTGTGCACAGCCGTGGACGTGCGTACATAGGAGGCCTTGCCACATATCACCTCATGTTTAAGAAATCAACTACTGGTGCCAAGGAGGTTTTATTTCTTTTTTTAAAAGATGACAAGTGTACAGATATTAATATATTTTTGGTGCCAATGGCGACTGCTTTTAAGAGAGGATGGAGCTGGCTTTTCTCCTCCCCACGCAGTTCTATTTATCCTGGACATTTCACACCTCCCCTGCTCCTCGGCTGTGGGGTGGCTGCCCCCACCCACCCTCATCTTTCCCAAGATATTTAAACGAAGACTTCCCTCCTGCCCTGGGGGAGGGTGCACTGTACCCCGTTCTCTCCTCCTGATGGGACAGCCCATCACAGCTTGTGCTCTCCCCTCCTTGGAATTCTGCCTCCTTCCTACATCCTTTCAAGGCCAGCCTCCAGGTGACTGAGAGCCCCCTGGCCTCCTGATGACAACTCACCATTCCAGAGGCCGAGGGTTTGTCCGGCTGGGGCCGCGGGTCTAAGACTGGTGGTGGGGTGATGGGTCTGTAATGTGTGCCCAGGGGTCCACCGCCTGCAGTAATAAGAAGAGTGCAGGGCCAGGCTGTGAGGTCTGCTCTTTTCCTGGCTGAGTCAAAAATCCTAGGACAGGAGCAAAAAAAAATGGGACAGAGTAAATAACCAAACACATCAGAAACTTCTGGAGGGAGGACAGTTTGAGATGGTTAACAGGTTATCTTTGTAGCCCTTTTGCTGTTTTTCAGACAGCAGGGTTGGCCCCTGAGCCCCTGAGGAGGGAGCCACCCCTGCACCAGCCACTCCGTTAGAAGGACTCGGCCGGGCTCCCCTGGCTTTAGCTGGGTCTCCTACTAAGAACAGGAAAGGGCTGTGGATCAAAATGGAGAGACAGGCAGGGGCTGGAGCTAGTCTGCCAAAGGATGAGAAGGCAAACTCGAAAGAGAACACAGAACAGAGCAGGTGGAGCCGCCCCACAAAGCCAGAGGCCAGGTGGACCCAGCCTTGGCCTCTCCTGCAGCATGCATGCAGCCCGGGATGTGGGAGGGGGCCTTCTCTGACACAGCCCTGAATGTGTGTGGATAGTTTTGGAAGAATCTTGCTTTATTTTACTTCAGAGCCTGCAAGAGCTGCTGTATTCTGGATGTTGTAATGTATAAAATATTCTCTGGAAGTTCTGTCTTGTTTACATGTCTGAACGCCTGTGTTCACTGCCTGCTCATTGTTCATCTCTGTGTTCATTGCCTGTCCAAGGAAGTTGCAAAGCTCTGTGTTGTCTGTTTTATTTTATAACTTTCTCTCAACTCGCAAAATAAAAGAACTGTCATTTTCTGTGTTTCTGCGTTTTTGTTTTATAGGCCTCTTTTCTCCACCTACAGGGAGCTTAATCAGAATAGTGGCTGTGTTCTGTTCAGAGTCTTAGCCTTTTACAGGTAGCAGTAGCCCTCAGTGGCCTGCCCATGGTCTAAGCGGTCAGTGCCTGCTGACCCCAGGGCCCCGCTCTGTTCTCTGTGGTGGCCGCAGGGTTCAGTCCCTTCCCCATACCCTGCCAGGACCACAGGAGGAAGAGCCGCATTCCCTGAATAGTAGGGCACGAAGTTCTTGTCACTTCTGGGTCAGACACTTATCTGTGGGGATGGTCACACCCACACAGCCTTTGTTCCAGGCCAGGCACACTGCATTAGCACCCTTGGCCTTCCAGCCGCACTCTGGGATGGGCACACGCTGCTAATGGGGAGGTTGGCAGATGGCATGGCACCTTTAGGCAACTCAAAGTAGAGGGAAGCTTTAGAGATCACCTGGCCCAGCCCATCACCCACCTAGGATCACTGGGGAGACCTGATCGCTCTGGGACCCAGGTACCTGAGTGCCCGTTCAGTGTTCTTCCATCACAGCCTCACCAGGGATGGAGGAGGGGGCTGCCAGGCCTGGGCCCTTGCATACATTCTGGTAGCCCTGGTACTGTGAGGAGAAAGGAAAACGTTGATCTGACCTCCATGGGTCTCCCGTGTGAAGGCAGAGGGTGGAAGGGTCCCTAGCCCTCCCTGTGTCTCTTTAAATAGCCAGGCACAGAGGATTTCTCTTTATCTCTCTCTAGAAGCCTCCCAATGTGAAAGGCAAACCAAATCCCATTTTTCTATGTCCCAAGATGAGCAGAGCCCATTGTTGAAGCTCAGATGATTAACTGCTGTGTAAACTTTAGCAGGAGCAAGGTTTCCCAGAAGCCAGGGATGGGGGTTGGGGGAGGGCTCCCTCTGAGGCTCTGCTCTCTCCCCCTCCTCAGCAGGGCTCAGGGGTGGGACACCACCCGACAAGGTCACATTTTGAGGGCCCATAATGATCTCTGGCTTCTGCAGGATGGCTGCCACGTGTGGGCCTCCTCGGACTGGGAAAGAGGCGGCAGCCAGGCAGAGGGGAGAGATTAATGCAGGTCAATGTATAACTACGGTAAGGGGTGCAACCTGATGACCAATGCAGTGGGACCCAAAAGGAGGCTTTTGGACTTGAAAGGGGAAAGATTTGGGGGAAGGGGGGGGGGTGGGGGGGGCGGGGGGGGGGGGGGGGGGAAATGGGAGGGTCTGAAGAGAACAAAGAGGAGGGAAGGTGTATCTGGGAGGGCTAGGTTAGGATTAGACCCAGAAGCGAGGAAGTATGTGCTCTGGGCTGGGTGGAGGTCCTCACCAGTCCTCGCCTGTCCCATTGCCAGTCTCGACGGCTGTCATTCATTCAGCCACACCACAGGTGTTTTTTGAGCCCTGCCCAGGTGCCAATAAGAACTGGTAACCAAACAAGAGAGACAGACTCTCTCTTCTGAGAGACAGGAGAGCTGGCTGGGACCTAGCATGACGCCTGGCCTAATGGAGGATGGAGGGAGAGTCCTATTTATACAGCTGAAAGCAAAGCAACCAAATGCAGGGCAGAGGGAACTTTACAACACCAGGAAGTGCGGTGAAGATTTAGACTGTGTATTTGTATGCATTTTCTAATGTCTTTATATTGAACATATATTATTTTTTATAATCAGAAGAAAGTTATAAAACAATTTGGGGCTTTTAGTCAACTTGAAGTTCAACATGTCACTGGAGATGGAGCTGCCGAAAGGAGTGCCAGTGTGACCCTGAAGTCGGTGGAGGTGGGGAAAGAGCAGAGATAGGGCTTCCCTGGTGGCTCAGATGGTAAAGAATCTGCCTGCAATGTGGGAAATCTGGGTTCAATCCAGGAAGATCCCCTGGAGGATGGCATGGTAACCCACTCCAGTATTCTTGCCTGGAGAATCCCCATGGACAGAGAATCCTGGTGGGCTATAGTCCACAGGGTCCTAGAAAGTCGGACACAATTGAGCAACTAAGCACACAGGACCTGAGGCCCAGCCCTGTCTCTGGCTGTCTGTGGGGCCTTGGGCAAGTGACCAAACCCATCAGTTTTTCATCTATAAAATGAGGCGGGTCCCCAAGTTGAAAGATCCTTTCTGTCCTAATGACTTCATGTCTCTAGGCCCCCATCTCAATAAAACCCTTGAAGAAACTCACTGACAAACTGCAGAGGAAAGGAGGAGATACAGAAGGCTGAAAAGGTTGTTCTGCGAGTGAGGAAGACCAACCACATGGCGGCCGACTTGAATCAGGGGGAAAGGCTCATTCCAGTGGATCCAGAGGGCACAACCTGGGCAGAGAGGTGAGCATCAGAGGGGCGCAGGCCCCCACTGCGGGGAGCCCTGGGGCAGCAGCTCAGGAGGGAGGACCCCCAGGCAGTGTACCTAGGGTCTACTGGCTGGGCCTGGGAAGGCATTTGTCAGGAATTTCTGCAGGGACTCCGTGGGGGAGCTGAAGGCTGGACAAAATAATCTTCAAGACTTCCACCCATGGAATTCTAAGAGGTTGAGTGGTGGTGATGACTTCTAAGCCCAAAAAATGCGAGTGAAGAAAACGAAATGGAAGAGGAAACCCTGGATGGGGAGGACCAGTTGGGAGCCTGGGCTTGGGTGGTAAAGACCTGGTCTTACCAAGAGAAGGGCTCCCCTGGCTGGTCCTTGGGGCCACCCAGGAGGAGCTCACTCCCTCAGGCGGGGGCAGTCACCGGACCCAGGATGTCCCGCCCTCCTCGTGTCCAAGTTGAGACCAGCCTGCCCTCTGTCTTCCTCATCCCAGCCCCCTTCCCCAGTTCCTAGAGTCTGCTTTGAATTTTTCTTTTTCTTTTTTGACCGTGTTGCACGGCATGCAGGATCTTAGTTCCCTGACCGGGGAACCCATCACACTTTCACAGTAGGGCACACCAGGCATCACGTTCGGAGAGGTGAAAGGCAGGGAGCCGGCTACACAGTGTAATGCGTCAAACCCTCAAGCAGGAGCACCCACCTGTCCACAGAATTCATTGGTGATTTAACCTCTGAGGGTGGATCACCTGCCCCTCACTCCCACCTCCACAGAGAGGAAGCCAGGGCAGGGCAGCCCAGGGCAGAGAGCAAGTGAGTGAGCTCTGTGTCCAGGCTGCGGGTCCATGCTGCCCGTCGGTGGACAGACGGACCATGGCATTCCAGGTGGGAGACCAAACAGGGAGAGGCTCGGGGCACTGAGAGATGCCAGTGTTGCTCACTGCTGAGCCGGGCACTCCTGGGGCCGCGTCACTGGCCCTTTAATAGTAGCTAATCACCACTGGCATTTATTGAGCTCCTACTACACATCGCGCTGCGCTTCCCCTCTGACATCACTGCTAACCACCACAACAACTCTGGGAGGTGGCTATTATTGTTCCTATTTTTAGACAAAGAAATGGAAGCTCAGGGACACGAAATGCCTTGCTCAGGGTCACACGGGCTCCAGTCTGAGGCCTGAGTCTCCAGCTGGGACTCCTGTCTCTCCAGCCCTTCACCATCAGGCGGCGGGAAAACCTTCCCTCTCATGAGCACCTACTCTGTGCTGAGGCCCTGGGGGTGCGGGGGGAGGGTGAGGTCCCTGCACCCCGGGGTTCACCTTGCCCTGGGGGAGCCGCACTAGGGTGTGAGAGCCAGGGAACAGGAGGGGGCGACCCCACATCAGCAGAGCCGGGGAAAGAGAAAGGTGGGAGGAACCCCGACCCGGAGGAGCCCCCACGGCTCCCTGTCTGGTGATTCGCGCCCTAGCCCCGAGGTCTGGGCTCCCCAGATGAGACACTGCACCTGCGTGCTCAGTCACGTCTGACTCTGCAACCCCATGGACTGTAGCCTGCCAGGCTCTTCTGTCCATGGGGTTTTTTGGGCAAGAATACTGGAGTGGGTTGCCATTGGGAAAGTGACACCTAGAAACGTCAACAGGAGACCAATTTCACAGTGGCTCCCTGGCAGGGCCACTGCTGTGCAGGCACCTGGCTGGAGCCTCCCAGCCTCTCACTGATGGGCGTCACACTGTTTTCCTAGGAAATGCGTGAAAATATAAGAAAAGAGGGTCCCAGAAAACTCCTAAGCCCAAAAGTCCTTGGTGAGAGACCAAGGGGGCCAAGCGTGTCAGGGTCTAGCACCAGCCACAGCCATCTTCAGATATTCCAAACCTGGAGAAAGGACAGGCAGGGCGATGCTTGGGAGCCAGGGGGTTCCAGACCGGCAGGAACTCTGAATCGAACTCCAGCACCTGCCCCCGCGCCTGCCCTGACCTTCTCCCTGCAGACCCAGATTCCCAGGTAGTGATCTTGGCCTGTAAGAGACTCATTCTTTCCTCACCCCCTTGGCCTGTCCAGTCCAGCCCGCTCCTCCGGGCCTCCCCCGTCTCTGGGGGGACTCCAGGCAACAGGCCCGGGCGCCTCCCCCTCCCCACGCGCAGGTGAGTTGGTGAAGCTGGCCAGGAGAACTGGTATGACTCCCGTCCCTTCTGCCAGAGGCAGAACCTGCAGTGGTAATCACGGGGCAAAGGAGCGGGCCAGCCGGAGACTCAAGAAGAGGAAGGCGGCTGGCGGCCCTGGGGCCTGCACTGGGGCTGGCTCAGAAGCAAAAGGGGCCCTCGGAGAGTCGGGTTCTCTGTTCCTGCCCCAACAGACCTGATCAGTACTTCCTGCCCTACCGGACCCTGATGCTAATGCCCCGACACAGTCTTCATCTCCACCATCCTCCAGGCTTCTGAGAAGTTTACAGCCGGGTTTTCCGATGGAACCTCTGAGGGGCCCACCATCACCCAGGAAGCAGCCTGTGAAAGAGGAGGAGTTGATGATGTCCTGGAAGTTGGGGGCGGAGGGATGGGGTCTTGGTGTCCAGACAAGGAGGAATGGCCTTCCCTCAGGAGGCCAGGATGCTTCTGGGGTGGGCACTGGAGGAGGAGCCCTCTACAAAGTTTGCTCTGTTGGTGGGGAATTTGTTAAAGAGACAGTAGAGGAGTAAAAGCGAAACATCTCCCCTGGTTGGGAGATACGTTCCCACACTCAAAATAGTGCATGAAGATGTGGTCCAATGGTGCATGGTGGTGCATGGTGGTCCAACGGTGGGCCAATGGTGGGCCAATGGTTGAGACTCTGCCCTTCCACTGCAGGGGGTGCAGGTTCAAACCCCTGCTCAGGGAACTAAGATCCTGCACGCACACTGTGGCAGAAAAAAGAGAAAGGGATTTCCCTGGCATTACAGTGTATAAGAACCCACCTGCCAATGCAGGGGACATGGGTTCGATCCCTGGCTCAGGGAGATGGCCCATGTTGCAGAGGCACTGGGCCCGGCACCACAGCTACGGACCGCTCAGGCCTCAGCCGCTGAAGCCCGCGTGCTTAGGGCCTGTGCTCCGAAACAAGAGACGCCACCGCGGCGGGAAGCCTGAGCACGGCAACAGAGTAGCCCCTGATCACGGCAGTTAGAGAAAGCCTCAGCAAAGCAATGAAGACCCAGAGCAGCCAAAGATAAAATAAATACATAATTTTTAAAAAAAAAATGAAGAAAAGAAAAAAGATGTGGTGTCAGAATGAGTTTGACAAAGAAAATTTTAGCCTTAAAGAATCCCTGCATATCAACAAGAAAAAGAAAATAGACTATTGAAAACTGGGAAATAACATGTACGAGCTGTTTATGAAAGAGCTTCAAGTGATAAAAATCATGTACAAAATAAACGTCATTCATAATCACATAAAGAAAAATTGAAATTAAAATCAAATTCAAATTAAAATTTATGATAGATATAGAAGTCTATCATAAAACTGATTATTTCAATGAAAAAGTAGGAAAAATCCAAATGTTTACCCCTAGGCTACCATCAAAAATTATAATGAAATGTTGTATATCCATTAAATATGAAGTTATGAAAGTATTTACTAACGGGAAAATTTTACAATATATTAAGTTTAAAAATCAGTGTTATGGGTAGGTGCACTTTCCATTTTTGTAAACACAGGTAGGCTGACGTACACATCATAGAAGCTATGGAAGACCAGACAACATGACATTCACAACACTAAGTTATTCCTCAGTCGTGGAATTAGGATTTTTATTTTCTTCCGATTGTCTGTCTATATTTTGTACTTTTCTGCAATGATCCCATATCGCTTTTGTAATAAAAAGAAACCTTCTTGGTGACTTTGAAAGGGTCCTTGGCAGAGATGTAAGAATTGTTGCTTTCTGTATACACTCATCCCCGAGAAGTGGACAATCTTCTCCTGCTTGGTGATCACAGAAGTGGGGTAGGATGGGACTAGGGGGAGGAAGGCTGAGGCCCAAGGTCAGCTGGGGGTCAGGAAAGGGATCCAGGAATCCCAACTCTGAAGGCGCTCTGAAGCCCCCAGGGGCCCAAGACCTTGGACAGAAGGCACAGAGGGTTTGGAGGTAAACAATGTGCCTGGATCCTAGGTCCACCAGTTGACCCAAAAGAAGCCATTTTATCCTTCTGAAACTCAGTGTCTAGAAAGTGGAAGTAACAGTACTGTAGGATATTGTAAGGACCAAATAAAATGATTATTTTCTTTGCAAGGTATAAAGCCCTAAACAGGGACTTCCTTGGTGGTCCAGTGGTTAAGACTCTCTCTGAACTTCCACTGCAGAGAGCATGGATTGGATCCTTGGCTGGGGAACTAAGAACCCACCTGCCTTGCAGTGAGCACCCCACCCCCACAAAAGCCCTAAACAAATGTTAGCTGTTGTAGTTAATAACGTTCACCTCCGGTTGAGCCTGAGCAAGAAAGCTGGCCAGCTGGACATGCGGGAATTGAGGGGCAAGTTTCCATACATGGTTCAGGAAAACTTGGATTTCCCGGTCCAGTAATAGCACATAAAAATAAAAATAAAATGAGCCTGAAGGAAAGTGTACAGGGATTCACTGTCTACTCCTTGAGGAAAGAATATGTAATAAGTGATAAGAATTCCCTCAAGGTCTGGTGCTGGTGGTCGAAAGGAGGAGAAGATGCATGAAAATGCAAGAGGTCTTTGATCCCTTTCACCTAGAGTTGTTTACTGATGTTCTGGCAAAATGCTTGGGGGCTGAGGTGGGTGGACCGAGGATGCCACACTCGTCATCTAAGGAGACTGGGAGAGGCTGGGTGGCGGTTCCGGTTAGATGGGTCCCCACCCTGCGCGAGATGGGGGAAGCCATGGCTTGTGGGTGGAGGTGGCGGGCACACCCGTGAATCACAAGCCCCTCTTGTTCAGAACCAGGGAGCTGGCCCCTACAGCGCCTCTCGAGGCTTTCACGCAGGGTGGCCTCAAACATCCCCAAAGAGCACCACTTTCTTCATCCCACTAGAAGAAGGGGATTTATCGCTGACAAGCTTTCTAATACTGACCATGTTTGGAGACTTCTTCTTGTTTTTAGTATTCATTTTTATTTATTTGGCTGTGAGGAGTCTTAGTTGTGGCAAGTGGAATCATAGTTCCCCGACCAGGGATCGAACCCAGGCCTCCACCAGGGAAGTCCCTGGAGACTCTCTTGACTGCTCCTCCCCAAGTCCTCCAAACGAGGTGCTTGTCTTCACGCTTCTTTTCATGCTTTGTCACTCCTATTAGGATGCCTTTCCTGATGTTCACGCCCTTTTCTTCTTTGGGGTCATTTTGGTCGCACTTCCTCTCCTCGATGCTCAGTATCGCCCCTTTTCCACCTCTCTCTGGTTCTTGTTTCAGCCAGCACCCTCTCCTGGGCTCTTCCTGTCACAGGTACTTGGAGTCACCCATGCCTGAGCTACGGCACAGAGGATGGCTGTGTGCAGAGGCCGCCCCTCCCCCTGGGGCGACCAAGCCTGAGCATTTCTCCTCACCCCCTCACTGGTCCCTTTCTCAATTATCCAACAAGTAAAATCTTTCTCTAACTGACTTTTTCTCGTGAGACTCTTGCCAGCCCTACTTCCTGGCCCCCAGACCCCTCCCGTTCTGCGGGAGCCTCTGATGTATCCAGGCCTTGCTGGTGCGGACATGCCTAGACTGAAAGCGCCGAGCGCTGTGCGGTTTCGCCTGGTGAACAGTCACAGCCTCTTGCCCTCGAGGCGGAAGCAGCGGGGAGAGACCGGCAAGGGCCGTCTGCGCGCTCCTGCCCAGCTCGGTGGCCTCCCTCCTGTTCTAGGCCCTTCTCGGCCTTTTGTTTGTCCCCGCTATCCAGCCAAGTGCCAGGACAGGAGTTTCTCCTGGCCTCCTTCATTCCTGAGAACCTCACCCCACTGTGTTTTTTTCTAATCCGAATCTCATTTCGAAATCTTCTGCCCAAGGGGTTTCCCAACACCTCCCAGTTTTGAATCAACCCGCTGTTTACAGCACACCCAGATTAAGAATAGAGATGTCAGGGGGGCCTGGATCTGACACTACGCCCTGAAGACACTCCTGTGCCCACGACAGCCGTTGGACAGGTCGCACCTGGACAAACAAATCTATTCCTGCCTTATCTCCCATGAAAGAAGGAACCAAGTTGGCTCCAAGCTGCAAACAAGGACTGGCTGGAAGGCTGATGCCAACTTGGCCGTATTCCTCCCTGGGGGATGCAGAGGGGTTCTGTAACCAAGGGTCTGGTCTGCGCTGGGCCATTCTCTCCAAGCAGCCCACGGAACACTCTGTTCCGGAGTGCCCTGTCCCTCCCAAATTAGCTCCCCATCCCTGAGAGAAGGGGTGGATTTCTGGCCCCATGGATCCCGAGTTGGGAGCAGCCACAAGAACAAACCCGGAGAAGTGGGTCAGTGTTTTGAACAAGAGAAAATGGGTTGTTCTCTGCATACAAAGGTGACCCGCCACCTGCCTGGTAACCTGAGCCCTGAGCCTCCCTGCCACTAGCAAGGAGGCACAGCCTGTGGTCCCAGCCGCCGGCTATGCTTATTCTCTAGAGGAAGCAGTTGGGGGTTAAAATGGCAACCTGGGTTTCCGTATTGTGTCCTTGCCAATTTTTTCTTAAAAGTCTAGTCAAAGCCCCAGCTGTGCCTCTAGTTCCCAGAGAGCCAGTCCCTTCGTCCAAGCGAGCAGAGCAACAGACAGACATCCAGCCAGCCTCTGAGGCTCTCGTCACCCTCTGACTGAGGCTGATGGTGCCAACCGGAACTAAGCCTTTCTGCTCCTGTAACTCGAGGCAAGCAAGCTCCCATTCTTGGCTCGTGGTGTCAACCCTACGTCATCTTGGTTCAGCACAAAGCCTTCAAGGACTGGTGGCAACGACACCACAGAGGAGAGGGCTCTCCTGCGCCTCCCCCAGCCCCATGCGCCAGGGCCAGAGCCCAGCTCTCCTGGAGGAAGGGCAAGGGTCCTGACAGAAGGATGTGCTCCACGGTGAGGGGCCGAGAGCAAGGCCCTCGAGCATGGCCTGGGTGGAACCTCAGCAACGGGAACTGTGGGTTGCAGACTTCACCAACATTTTCTCAAAACTCAGTATTGCTCAGGAGACAACCACACACATGCACACAAAAACACCTGAGTGTCACTTAACATCAAAACGGCGCATTTTGTCGGCAGAAACACAGGAGACATCCACTCATGACTGGGAAGCCTGCCGGCTGTCGCTTTTTTTTTTGCTTAGCTGTGCAGCTTGTGGGATCTTAGTTCCCCAACCAGGGATTGAACCCTGGCTCAGGAGTGAAGGGTTTCCCTTGTGTGGCTCACCTGATAAAGAATTTGCCTGCAATGTGAGAGACTTTGGTTCAGTTCCTGGGTTGGGAAGATCTCTTGGAGAAGGGAAAGGCTACCCACTCCAGTATTTTGGCCTAGAGAATTCCATGGACTGTATAGACCATGGGGTCACAAGGAGTCGGACATGACTGAGAGACTTTCACTTCACTTCCGCAGCAAATGCACTTATTTCTAACCACTTGGTGG
Organism: Antilocapra americana; assembly: GCA_007570785.1. Lineage (NCBI taxonomy): Eukaryota > Metazoa > Chordata > Mammalia > Artiodactyla > Antilocapridae > Antilocapra > Antilocapra americana. The sequence goes on along the minus strand of ML664188.1, from coordinate 3,060,145 downwards.
GGATTCCTTGTCTCCCTCCTTTCGAAGGCATTGGCCCATCACACCTTTCTCAATCCCCAGTGCAGAAGTTCACAATTTTTTTTCTGCTAAGAACTCCTTTTGGCCACGCCATGAATGTTCTATTCCCTTCTCCTGAGTCTAATTAATTAGCATAACTAAACCTCTCCTCCTGTCAGCCTCCTCTCTGTCTTGCGCGTTCCTCAAACAGTTGCCAGGTTCCTCCCAATAGGGTTTAATGAGCTCCCACTGGACTCTGGGCTCACTTCTACAAACTCTCCGACCCCCACTGTCTCCAGAAGATTCCTGTGTACTTGGGGCTCTCCTGAGGCACCTGAGGACAGCTCCTGAGGCTGTCCTGGGCTCAGTGGTTTCTCCTCTGGGGATGTGGATCGAATCCTCATAAGAAACCCAGCTCCTTAAATGATCCAATCAAAAAATGGGCCAAAGAACTAAACAGCCATTTCTCCAAGGAAGACACAGAGATGGCTAACAAACACATGAAAAGATGTTCAACATTGCAAAAAAAAAAAAAGAAAAAAAAAAAAAAGATGTTCAACATCACTCACTATCAGAGAAATGCAAAGCAAAACCACAGTGAAGTACCATCTCATGCTGGTCATAAATGGCTGCCATCAAAAAGTCTATGAACAATAAATGCTGGGGAGAGTGTGGAGATTAGGGAACCTTCTTACACTGTTGGTGGGAATACAAACTAGTACAGCCACTATGGAGAACAGTGTAGAAATTCACTAAAAAACCGGAAATAGAACTGCCATATGACCTAGCAATCCCACTGCAGGGCATACACACCGAGGAGACCAGAATTGAAAGAGACACGTGTACCCCAATGTTCATTGCCGCATTGTTTACAATAGCTAGGACATGGAAGCACCCTAGATGTCCATCAACAGATGAATGGATAAGAAAGCTGTGGTATATATACACGATGAAATATTACTCAGCTATTCAAAAGAACGCATCTGAGTCAGTTCTAATGAGGTGGATGAAACTGGAGCCTATTATACAGAGTGAAGTAAGTCAAAGAAAAACACCAATACAGTATATTAACACATGTATATGGAATTTAGGAAGATGGTAACAATGACCCTATATGTGAGACAGTAAAAGAGACACAGATATGAAGAGCAGACTTTTGGACTCTGTGGGAGAAGGCGAGGATGGAATGATTTGAGAGAATAGCATTGAAACATGTATATTACCATATGTGAAACAGATGACCAGTCCAAGTTTGATGTACGAAATAGGGCACTCAAAGCTGGTGCACTGGGACAATCCAGAGGGATGGGATGGGGAGGGACATGGGACGGGGGTTCAGGATGAGGGGGGTACATATGTACACCTGTGCCTGATTCATGTCAACATATGGCAAAAACCCACCACAATATTGTAAAGTAATTAGCCTCCAATTAAAATTAATTAATTAATTAAAAAAAAAAGAAACCCAACTCATGACCCATGAGGGAAGGTAGTTTGGGAAAGGCCTGACAGTCACAGACAGCCCAGGTTTAGTGACAACACCACCCAGGGGAGCTGGTGTGCGGGCGCCGCCTGCCCAGCACAGCTGCCCTTCGGTGTTGCCAGCCCAGGAGGGACAACAGCATCTCACTTAGGAGGCCTGCAGTTTACCTCGGTGGTCCCTGGTCCCCGGCCCCAGGCTGCCTAACTGGCTGTGCTTAGCGAGAGCCCCCAGGAAGGACGGTGACCCTGTGCCCTCCCGCCAGAACTCTGACGCCTCTACACACAAGGGAGCAGGGCTCACCAGTTCCCGGCTGCCTCATCCTTGAAAACATCTTGTCAGCCTGCATCGGAGGAAACAATCTCCTCATTCCGTCTCTGTTCCTGGAACACGGGCGGGAACTGTGCGGCCTGGCAAGTCACGCAGGGCTGGCAGAGGGCTCATCTGATGAGGGGTCAAATCCCCACTTATCCCACTTCTGGAGCTTAGTGTCAAGGCCAAGGTCAGGAAACAGCAATGCCGACCCACCCCACAGTACCACTTGGGGCGGTGTCCAGAGCCTCTCCTTCTTGCTTTCAGGCCCCAGCCCCGAGGCCACAGAAGGAAGCCCTGGACTGTGGAGATTTGTGAACTGACTCAAGTGCAACAGCGAGTCAGGCCACGCTCTTCCTGAAATACTTCTAACTAACTACTTTATGACAAGTGTCTTGTTGATCTGACCGACAACCAAGGGAAGAAAGACAAAAAGGAAAGGAAAGAAGAAGCCTTCTCATTTTACTGAAACAAAAGTGAATGAGGGGACTTCCCTGGTGGTCCAGTGGCTAAGACTCCCTGCTCCCAAGGCAGGGGGCCCAGGTTCGATCCCTGGTCAGGGAACTAGATCCCAGCGCAGCCAAATAAATTTTAAAAATTTTTAAAAAGTGAATGGGGGAGGGGAGCTTTGGGATGAACCAGGAAGCCAATGAAAAAATGTAAACAAACTCAAAAATCCTGACCCTGCCACATGGCCACAGCAAATCAGACAGATCATTGAGGGTGTGCATGCGTGTGTATGTGCAAGAGAGAGAGAGAGAGAAACTGAAGACAGGGAGGCAGGTGTCCTCTACTCTAGTCTCTGACAGTTCAGACTGACTACAAAAGATGCGCTGAATTTGACCCCTCTACACTCCCACCCCCGCCTTCCCCAAACTTTGTAAATAATAGAGACGCTCACTCGAGTAATTAGAAGTAAAAAACTGTCAGCCAAGTGGTTTAAGAAGGTGTGGCTGGAAGCATTCTGTGTGTTTTCTCTAAAGGAGCACTGTGTAGATAGTCAAACACACGAGTTTAATAAGCTTATAAATTTGGAGTGACGCCACATCTTACAGCGAGGTCTGGGGTTCAGGGACGTCACCTTTGAAGTCAAAGAGGCGGCTGCGGGCCGCTCCTCCTGAACGTGGCCTTCAAAGTCCGCGCCCAGGGTTTCTGCCTCAGTCTGTCTTTTTCCCTGTGTAACTGACCCAAACAATTCAGCCCCTGGTGTTTTGGCAGAGGGAGGTAACAACTCCTGGTATTCAGAGATGTTTTCTGATGTCCTATCTCTTTCCTCCTCTCCTTAGTCTGCCCTGAGCTACCTGAAATAGCTCAATCAGCGCTTGAGTTCCTTCAGGAACTTACCTGCTTCCTAGAAGAGACGGGGACTTGTCCTGGATAACTCTTACAAATCCGCAAGGTGCTCAGGTTCCAGGCACTCTAATCTCAGTAATCACTGTTTACTATAGTGCTTTTCTGGCCTCTTCTATCTACAGTATTTCTAAACATTAATTTAATTGAACTTAAAAGATATTGTGCATAATGTGCCATAATTCGGCAAGCAAATCATGTCAACGGTATCCTGCTGACAGGGTACGAGTAGGGTAGGAAACCACACTGTCAATAGGACTGTCCCACGTGTGACTCTGAGCCCAAAACAGCTGCACCCTTGGGGCTCCCTGTGAGGGAGGCACACGTGGGTAACGTCATTCATCTGGGGCCTCGCTGCCCCGATGGATCTAAAGCTGCTCTCCCTTTCCAGGCAGTTTGTTCTTCGGACCTCACACTTGGGCTGCCCCTTCAATATTTTACTCTCTTTCTGGCCCATGCCAGCCTGGACAAGAAGACAAGCAAGTCTGTAGCTGAATACTTTGTCAGCTCTTTTTACAGAGCACTGCTAATATTCAGAGCTTGCTGCCCCCATCACAGAACTATCTGTTAACTAAACAGGTGGACAGACAGCCTCCTAACCAGGGAGTACATATACTCTGACTTATGCCCTTGGTTCCATTCCTTTTGAAGATTATTTGGGTGGGGGGCTTCCCTGGTGGCTCAGTGGTAAAGAATCTGCCTGCCAGTGCAGGAGACATGGGTGCGATCCCTCCTCTGAGATGATCCTACATGTTGCAGAGCAACTAAGCCCAGGCCCCACAACTACTGAGCCAGTGCTCTGGAGCCCGGGAGCCACAACTACAGGGTCCACTGCAATGAGAAGCCCACGCACCTAAACAAAGAGTAGTTACCGCTCCCTTCAACCAGAGAAAGCACTTGCAGCAACAAAGACTCAGCACAGCCATAAATAAGTAAATGAAAGGAGGAAATGATATTTATTTTAAAAGATTATTTAGAGGGAATTCCTTGCTGGCCAGTAATGCAGATTTGTTCTCCTGATGCCCCCAAGCTGAACTCTGGGATCTGACCCGACAGCCTGAGCCTCCTCTTTGCACTGATGTTTTTCAGATTCTGTCATTCTCCTGAGTTTTCCTTTGAGGATATAACTAAGACTGGACTCGCTTGGCGGTCCAGGGGTTAAGACTCTGCCTTCCCATGCAGACGGTGGGGTTTCAATCACTTGCCGGGAAACTAAGATCCCACATGCTGCAGGGTACAGCCAGGAATTGTAAACAAACAAATAAATAGAACTTGTTTTTTAAAAAATGTAATTTGTAAAAACAAGACGCATAAAACCAAGACAAAAGAGAAGCCCCAGTCCTGTGGATGTTGCATGAGTGGGTAAAACTTTAAGATGAGGGAACTGAGGCGAAACCTCGTAACATTGTAAGGATTCTTGGTGCAAAAGTTTACCAAAGCCACTCTCTCACTCCCAGAGCAGCCGGAGACATAGACCTGCCCTTGCCCAGGCTGACGAGCTGGACTAGATAGGCGGCGAAGAGCTGCACTCCCTCCCTCCCAACTGAATCAGTGGGTGCCTTCCCGGACTCCTCGGAAGTCTCACCAAGCAGGAGTCCCTCTGAGGGGTGATCACAACCTTCAGGAAGCCTAGCACCACCCGAGAGTTCCGCCCCAATCTCTCTGTCTTTGGCAGGTTCCCAGGAGGACTCAGGAAAAGGGGATGTCCTGGAAGATAGCAGCCCAGGTGCGAGTGAGGACCTGTGCCTGGGGGGCAAGGAGACGCTGCTGCACCCGCAGGTCTGAGCTGGAAGGCAGAACTAGAAACTGAGTGAGGAAACAGAAGCACATTCTTGGTGATCAAACTCCCAGATTAAATCCGCTTTATTTCTTTTTCTAAAAACTCATCCCTGTGGCACCTGTTTGCCTCTGGGCATGTGAGACTTTGGCCTTCTCTCTTCTGGTTCAGTTCTCTTCCAGCGGCAAGAGGGGTGAGAAGCGCCACGTTCTGATTCAGCACCAGATTGGACCACGAGTGGCTGGAACGTTCTCATTATGCATCGCACGTGGGTCTGACAATCACTGAGTGTTTTGAATGAGAAACCACAGCAGTGAGGAGCTGCGAAAGGCCCCAGCCTCTGCTTTGAGGCGGTTCTGTGGTCATGCCAGCATGGCTACACTTGGCTCTAGGCACCTGCCCTGATGTCTGCACGGGTCAGGGTTTTCTAAATGGAGACCTCAGCCCTTCCCGACTCACTGACCAGACCCTTTGTTTTCACTTAAGACATCCCCCGCTGGTAACAGCTTTGGACAGTTATCCTCTGGTTTTTTTATTGTCCCACCTACTTACATCTTCCAGAAGAGTCTCATATTTAAAAAAGTCCAAGCATGAATCTCTGGTAGAGAAGACTATTCCTGTAAAAAAGGGTAAGTCTTCCCAGGTTTGTGTGCCTCAGCTGGGACCGCTGACACAAATAATTTTTTTTTTTCTAGAACTAATCTCCATTGCATTTTCCTTTTCTTTTCATCTTTGATTTTTTTTTTTAATCACCAAAGAAGAGGTTTGTTGCCTAAACTGAAAAAAAAAAAAAAGGTCAATAATCAATGTATGTCTTGTATCAAAAATTCTTTAAGGTCCTACAAAGCAGGTGATTATTACCAAAAGACTTGCATTGTAACAGTGGAGGAATCCTGCAGGGAGCCTACGGCCTGGCTAAGGTCATTCCTGAGCAGGTAACAGCTGTTTCACAGCGCGGCTCACAGGCCTCTCTGACGGCCACATCTTCAGAACTGAGAATTGGCGGCAGTCTGATGTGCCCAGCAGAGGGCCAGTGTCTTCTGCCTCAGAAACTGAGATTGTCCCCAAAGCTGATGCACGCCTCATGGCTTCCCACTGCATAGCTCAAAGAAGCCTCTCTCTGCGGCACTCAGTAGGTGAACACAGGGATCTTGCAGTCGTTTCACCCCTCAGTTTCCTCCCACTGCCCACTCTTTTTGGTAAACCAGAGTTTATCACGTTGAAGAAAGAAAAGGTTCGGTTCAAACAATCCTCCAAACTGACCTATCCACAATTTTCATCCCCCGCCCCCACCAAATCAGCCCCATTCCCCTTTAAAAAGAGATAGGTCAGCAGAACATGAGCATAGCTCCGCCTACTGATGATGCCTGGCAGGACATGTTACTGCTCAGTATAAGGCTGGCATTTTCCATATTAAAAAGCAATTCTTCCAAAACCGCAGTCCAAAAGCTATTAGGACCTGGACTTTGGACAAATGCCAAAGATGACAGTCCTGGGCATCTTCCAGAGAGAATAGGAAAAAGACCCACTAGAAGGAAGAAATCTTCAATGATCACATAGAAAAGCTAAGTAAAATGCTGGAACCTGTTCAACCACCCTACTTCAGTTAGAAGGTACTTTTTAACAACATTAGGAAAGCGAAACTAGCTGTGGGTGGGGTGGAAATGTTGCCAGGTCATCCCGCCTAAAAAAACCCACGATTGTGCCTACATGACGTACGTGCCGCGGTGGCACCGCGGTGGCACCGCTGAACCACGTGGCCGCAAGGACCACGCTAGCATTTTCTGTGGCTCCCGCCCAGGGGGCTATTCCCCGTGTTCTGGTGACCACTAGCTCATCACTTGAGGTGACTGGGTTACTGATTTGTTATTCCACAGCGTGATTAAGAAACAATCATCTAGGAAAACACAGATGCACACATCAGTGTGTAAGAAAAGGCCCGAGGGTGCTGAGGGCTTGCTGGGTCAGGCGTCTTGGTGCGAGGGTGGGCGAGTAGGGGGCAGGAGGGCAGGACCCGGGGAGGTCCGGCCAGGCGACTCCGAGGCCAGCCTAGCAGCGCCCTCTCCTGGAAATCTTGGAGCACGCCATGCGGGCCGGGTGGATGCGGACCAACCCGGCGCGGGCGTGCAGGCCTTCTTCCAACCAGATGTGAGACTGCCCTCTATCGGAAAAAATGCTTTTCGGCTTTGCAGGACAGAAGGCTAAAGAAAAACATTGGCTTTAAGGCCCGCCAGGTGGCTTTAGGCGAGGCAGGACCTTCTAAGCTTCCATTTACACATTTACAAAATGGGAGTGGTCGGTAACTGTATCTGGCCTTGCCAAGGGCTGTTATCAGAACGAAATGAATGAAGTACCACTGTGTTCTACCTCTGCCTGCCGTTCTGCACTCTGCCCTGATAACATCCAGGTCACTTTCCTGAGGTGATCTTTCTCTTCAGTGTCTTTGAGCCTAGGGCACAATCATAAAAACAATTTAGTCATGTTATTCTAAGCTCTAGTAGCTAAGGGCACCTCACTTCTGGTAGCTTTAATAACTTCACAAATGCCTTAAGTGTAATTCTGGAAGCACTTTTTTTTTTAAAGCATTTATGATGATTTAAATCAATTTTCTGATAATTTATGGTTAGTATCTAAATCCTCCACTGGATTATGAATCCCCTAAAATTGGGGACCTATGTGTCTTCTGTATTACCAGTACTTCCTCAGCGATCAATGCAAAGAAATAGAGGAAAACAACAGAATTGGAAAGACTGGAGATCTCTTCAAGAAAATTAGAGATACCAAGGGAACATTTCATGCAAACATGGGCTCGATAATGGACAGAAATGGTATGGACCTAACAGAAGCAGAAGATATTAAGAAGAGGGCAAGAATACACAGAAGAACGGCACAAAAAAGATCTTCACAACTCAGATAAACACTATGGTGTGATCACTCACCTAGAGCTGGACATCCTGGAATGTGAAGTCAAGTGGGCCTTAGAAAGCATCACTACAAACAAAGCTAGTGGAGGTGATGGAATTCTAGTTGAGCTATTTCAAATCCTGAAAGATGATGCTGTGAAAGTGCTGCACTCAATATGCCGGCAAATTTGGAACGCTCAGCAATGGCCACAGGACTGGTAAAGGTCAGTTTTCATTCCAATATCAAAGAAAAGCAATGCCAAAGAATGCTCAAACTATCGCACAATTGCACTCATCTCACACGCTCATAAAGTGATGCTCAAAATTCTCCAAGCCAGGCTTCAGCAATACGTGAACTGTGAACTTCCAGATGTTCAAGCTGGTTTTAGAAAAGGCAGAGGAACCAGAGATCAAATTGCCAACATCTGCTAGATCATCGAAAAACCAAGAGAGTTCCAGAAAAACATCTATTTCTGCTTTATTGACTATGCCAAAGCCTTTGACTGTGTGGATCACAATAAACTGTGGAAAATTTTTAAAGAGATGGGAATCCAGACCATCTGACCTGTCTCTTGAGAAACCTGTATGTAGGTCAGGAAGCAACAGTTACAACTGGACATGGAACAACAGGCTAGTTCCAAATAAGAAAAGGAGTACCTCAAGGCTGTATATTGTCACCCTGCTTATTTAACTTATATGCAGAGTACATCATGAGAAACGCTGGGCTGGATGAAGCAAAAGCTGGAATCAAGATTGCTGGAAGAAATATCAATGACCTCAGATATGCAGATAATACCACCCTTATGGCAGAAAGTGAAGAGAAACTAAAAAGCCTCTTGATGAGAGTGAAAGAAGAGAGTGAAAAAGTTGGCTTAAAGCTCAACATTCAGAAAACTAAGATCATGGCATCTGGTCCCATCACTTCATGGGAAATAGATGGGGAAACAGTGGAAACAGTGTCAGACTTTATTTTTGGGGGGCTCCAGAATCACTGCAGATGGTGATTGCAGCCATGAAATTAAAAGACGCTTACTCCTTGGAAGGAAAGTTATGACCAACCTAGATAGCATATTAAAAAGCAGAGATAGTACTTTACCAACAAAGATCCATCTAGTCAAGGCTATGTTTTTCCAGTGATCATGTATAGATGTGAGAGTTGGACGGTGAAGAAAGCTGAGCGCCGTAGAACCGATGCTTTTGAACTGTGGTGTTGGAGAAGACTCTTGAGAGTCCCTTGGACTGCAAGGAGATCCAACCAGTCCATCCTAAAGGAGATCAGTCCTGGGTGTTCATGGGAAGGACTGATGTTGAAGCTGAGGCTCCAGTACTTTGGCCACCTCATGCGAAGAGTTGATTCACTGGAAAAGACCCTAATGCTGGGAAGGATTGGGGGCAGGAGAAGAAGGGGATGCAGAGGATGAGGTGGCTGAATGGCATCACCGACTTGATGGACATGGGTTTGGGTAGACTCCGGGAGTTGGTGATGGACAGGGAGGCCTGGCGTGCTGCAATTCATGGGGTCGCAAAGTGTCAGACACGACTGAGCAACTGAACTGAACTGAACTGAACCAGCATGGTGCCAACTGCACAACACATGTGTGATAAATAGCTGTTGAATAAACACATAGATGAATCATAAGAATTGGTGAAGGCCAGCCAGAAAGGGCACAGTCAGACATGGGGGAAAAAAATCCTTTTTCAAGAATGCTGACAGGGACTCCCTTGGTGGTTCAGTGGCGACACTTCATGCTCTCAATGCAGGGGGCCTAGGCTTGACCCCTGCTGGGGGAACTAGATCTCACATAGGACAACTAAAGATCCTGAATGCCACAGCTGAAAAGAAAAAAAAAAAAGATCCCACATGCGGCAACAAAAATTCAAGATCTCCCATGCCGCAGCTAAGATCCAGCACAGTCAAATAAATTGCAAATTTTAAAAAAGAGTGGTGACAAACTAATATTAAAGGGACTTAATAAGGAGGGACTTCTTCCCAGGTGGTCCAGTGGCTGACTCTGTGCTCCCAATACAGCCGGCCCGGGTTCAATCCCTGGTCAGGGAACTAGCTCCCGAATGCTCCAGCTGAAGATCCTGCATGCTGCAACTAAGACTCCTGCACAGCCAAATAAATTTTTTTTTTTTTAACAAATGAAAGGGCAGGGTGATGAAAAAATTTCGGAACTAAATAGAGGTAATGGTTGCACAATCACGTGACGGCACTAAATTTCACTGGATCATACACTTTAAAATGGTTAATTACACGTTATGTGGAGTTCACCTCAATAATAGAAAAAAATGAAAGGGCAGAATCGTAAATAATTATGATCCATGATGATTTAGACATTCTACAAAGATTTGATGAAGTCAATGTAAAGAGAATAACTTTGATACAGTGCTTGATGGTTTACATAAATGTTTCCGCGCAAGTGATTCATCTGTGCCGCTCACCCGCCCATGGACCTGCCAGGAGGAAACCGAGGAGCACGGGAAGTTCCCACAGTGACTCCCTACGCCTCAGCCGGGCTAGAAACGCCAACCACCGGGGGGCGCTGTCCCCTCGGCCTCCTGCCTGGAAAGGACTTCCTCCAACCGGTTTCTTCTCTCTCACCCCTTTCTGGGCCTGACTTGGGAGAGTCACCTCATCAGAAAGGCCTTCCCCAACCCCTTTCTCTGAAGAACACAGTCCAGCCACTCCCCTCTGTCATTCTCTCTCTGCTACCCTGCTTGGTTTTTCTTCGAAATTCTTAGCTCATATTACATATGGAGACAGGTTTTCTGTCTCCTTCCACAATAGGATAAGCAACGGAACAGGGATATTCGTCAGTTTTGTTCTCTCTTACAATCCTGACTTCTGGAATACTGCCTGATAGGTGCTGAAGAAATACTTGTCGAACAATGAAGACGTAGTAGAATTTTACCAAGAACCTGTCTGGATCTTTGGGGGAGTCTAGGCTTTATAGGTGATCCTACAAAACTGAAATTATAATGTGTGTGTGTGCCTAGTCATGTCTGACTCTTTGCAACCCCATGGACTGTAGCCTTCCAGGCTCCTCTATGGGAATCTTCAGGCAAGAAAACCGGAGTGGGTTGCCATTTCCTCCTCCAGGGGATCTTCCTGACCCAGGAATTGAACCTGGGTCTCTTTTGTCTCCTGCGTTACCGCTGAGCCAGTTACCGCGTGACTGAGATAAAGTGCCAGTCGTTACAGCGCTGTGACCAAGTGCTACGTGGCTCGTGGGCGAGTCGCTGTGTGTTCCTCTTGCCCCCAAGGGTGGGGCGCCTGTCTGTTGTGTCCCTGGCTCAGCATGGTGCCAGCCACCTAATACGGGCATTTGTCTATATGATATCAACAAGACATGATGGATTCCAGACGACACTGCCAAAAATGGAAGACCTGACAACACACACCCAGGTCCCGCCCGGAGTGTGCACACCGAGGGACCGAGGGTGGGGGAGTTCTGAGGAGGAGAGGAAGGAGGGAGGAGAATGTGCTGGGCAGCAGTCAGAGTCCAGGAGCACCAGAGCGTGACCTCGCAAGCCTCAAGTAATCAGGGCAGAAGTAGCTTCTGAGACCGAGTTGATCTGCAGCGCAAACCTTGTAAGATTAATTTGGGCCCACTAGGGGGAAGATCCCAGGGCGGACCTCTTAAGAGTGGGTCAGGGTGGTCTGACAACACGATTACCCTTGCAAGATGGACAATGAACCTGTGAGACCCAGTGGCCATCCCAGAGGAGTGCCCAGTGGCCTCTGAGAAATCCGTGCCCAGGAGCAGCAGCCGCCGCCTCCCTTCAGTCCCTGAGTCAGGCAGCCAAGCATGGGAAACCCCTCTGGAGCTGCATACAGCACAGATTAGGAGCCAAACTCCTAAAGCTCTGCTGTCTTCTCTTTTCTTTGCACCTGTTTGAACCTGTGTCTCTTAAGTGCAGTTTACAAATTGCAAACAATCTCACGCAAACATAAAATCTATCACTTGTCCAAACTGGCGGCTGCTATGGTCCTTGTTACATCTTAGATGGAACAAAATAGTTAACATGGAGAGATACCTGTTTGTCATCCTGTGCCTCACATTCTAACTAAATGGAACAGAAACATATTTCAACCTTTAGTAAATTGCAAAAACCTTTAAAAAATGTTCTGAACTTGAATTTCTACAGAGAATTCCAAGCTATGACACACACACACATATTTTCTCCAAAAACTTCTTTATAATATGTTCAAAGTTCACAGCTCAAAATTCCAGCAGGGACTTCCCTGGTGGTCCAGTGGTTAAGACTTCACTAAGCAGTGGGTAACGGGTTCTATCCTTGATTGGGGAACTGAGATCCCACATGCCTCACAGCCAAAAACCCAAAACATTAAATAGAAGCGATATTGTAACAAATTCAATAAAAACTTTGAAAATGGTCCACAGCAAAAAAAAAACTTTTTAAAAATTCAAGCCAATTAATCAATTACAAAACTAATTAAACACAAAAAAATCACAGCATGATTTGTATCGCTCCCATTACTTTGGTCATTTTCCAAGGGGTGATTGACACTTCATTTTAATGGGTGTTGTTTCCGGGAACTCCGACCATTGACCTTTGGCCAGTACGTAAACCTCCTCCTTGTGGGCAGTCAAGCATGGGTGGGTATTTAGTTTTTCCCAATTCCCACAGCATGAAAGAAAAAACAAACAAAGCAAAAGGCATTACTGTTTTTATCTCATATTCCCTAACATTCAGAAAGAGTATTTGATCATCAGTTGGAGGCCTGGGCTTGACATGAGAGCAAATGAACAGGCACAGCCTGGTGTCAAACTGAACCAGCAAACTTGAGCATCTGCAAAGGGGGGCAGGGACCCAGGCAGGCTGGGGGCCTCTGGACCACAGCAAAGCACCAGCCATGGCCAAAGGGAAGGCAGACAGGCGGCCCACTCGATCAGGGCTTCTTACTTTTCAGGAAAAACCAGAAACCCAGGTTTTAATAGGAACTCTATTTTTAAACATTAGCAATGAGTTCTAAAAACTGCTTTTAGAATATTCTATGGACCAAATGATTCTCCTTGTGGTCCTGTGGTTAAGATTTTGCCTGTCAGTGCAGGGGGTGTGGGTTCTATCCCTGGCCGGGGAGCTCAGATCCCCAACATATCGCAAGGCTCCTCCCCCCAAAATCAAAACATAAAACTGAACCAAAAATTGCAACAAACTCAACAGACTTTAAAACTGGTCACACTAAAAAAAAAAATATTCTATGGGCCAAGCAGTACACATCTGTGGCCTAATATGGCCCTGGGGCAGCCTGGCTGTGAATCTGGGGAGCTGAATCTGCCAGTCATTAACTGCGCCTGGTGGTTGCTTTCCTTCCTTCCCTTGGGTTCAAATCCTTGGATTCAAAGTGATATACCTGCCTAGGCACTTTGACCACTCAAGGGCCCAACTTCCTCATCTATAAAATGCAGATAATAATGGAACTCCTCTCATATGGTGATTATGGGAGAAAAGGAGATACTGCAGGCAAAGAATTTACCTGCAGTGTAGGCATTTGGTGAAAGACATCAGCTCTGGTTAGTTGGAAGCTTAGTGTCTCCCTCGTCATTCATAATGAATCAGCAAATTCTGTCAAATAGGATTTAGCCTTCAGTCTGTCCTCTTGTTTCCATCCCCATTTTCTGTGCCTTAGTTTATAGTCTCATCCTCTCTCTCCTGAACTGTTCATTCCAGTGATCTAATGAACAGACCTCCTGCACTCCTGAGCAGGGGGATCTCTGTGCCAGGGACCTGCTTAGTGCCCCTTTCTGACCCGCTCCCATGCTGCTCCCAGCTGACTCAGTCTCTCTGCTCAGCAAACGATGAAGGGCAAAGACATGATGGCATCTTTTCCCTGTCACCTACAGAACAAAGGCCAGTTTCCTTATTCCTGCACCCAGGCTCCCCCACCCCCAGCTCACCTCCTCGCAGTCTCTATAATCCTCTCTGTTCCAGCTACATCAAACTACTTTTTCACCTTTTCCCAAGTGAGTCACATGGCTTCTGGGCATCATACACTGGCAACACCATTCTTCCTACTTAGAAGGTCTGTTGTCCTCTTCTCACCCCATGTCAGCGCCTTCTCACCCTGCTAAGTCCAGCCCCAAATGGTCATCTCCACCATGAAGCCTTCTGGGATCACCTCTCTAACCAGGCACCCTGCCTCCTCTGCATTTCTCACCAGACAGAGTACATAGGTCCCTTCAAGTCCTCTCACAGTGTGTGGTAACTGGTTTACTGAGGCATCTCTCTCAGCATGAGATGGACAGGAAGCTGGTCCCTTATATCTGTTGTATTTCCAACTAGCACGTTGGTGAGTGTTCAGTGTTGGCTGAAGGAATGAATGGGACCAACAGGGCCCTTGAACAAAAGCCATACAATAATGCCACTTTTCATACAACTTGTTAGAAACAGGGATCTTGGACTTCCCTGGTAGTCCTGTGGTTAAGACTCCAAGCTGTCACTGCAGGGGGCACAGGTTCAACCCCTGGTCAGGGAAATTCCGACTGGTGTGATTGGTGGCCAAAAAGGAAAAGAAAAAAGGAAGACAGAAACAGGGATCTTTGGGAATATGCAAAGAAAGAATAATAAAAAACATATAAAATCACCCAAGAGCCCACAATTCCCTGTAATGTGTGCATTTTGGTTAAGTTTAGTTTAAAAAAAAAGATATTATATAAAGTTCTAGCTACTCAGATGATTGAAAATATCTGCACTTACTCAAGGTGGTGTCATGGTGTCTTGATCTTCATTTCTTCTCTCTGTGGTCTCAGTGGAATGCATCTCTTATTCCAGAAGAAAATGTAATTCAGCCAAAGAACAAGTTTGATGATTTAGTTCACAATTTATATACTGCGAAGCACAGTCTGAGAGACTCACATAACAAAACTGTCCATCTTGACTGGGTGCCTGTGCAGGCCTCTTAGAAGAGGGGCAATGACTTCTCTATACTCAGATACCACCAGAGGAGGCCCAGAGTGGTTGATCTTGGGGAGGCAGAGGTCTGAGAAAGAAAATAAACATCATTATCTTTTGGCATTTATATTCTTAAAAACTTGCCTCTGAAGTACTCATTCAACAAGCATTCACTGGGACTTCTCTGGTGGTCCAGTGGTTAAGATTTCATTCTTCCACTGCAGGGGGCACAGGTTCAATTCCTGGTCCAGGAACTAAGATCCTGCATGCCACATGGCATGGCCAAATAATAATAATAATAATTTTTTAAAAAAACAGCAACCATTGAATGAATGGACAGGTGGATCCACAACCTTGCTCCCTGACTCCCGGCAGACCATGCTGTGAAAGGCTAGGATAACAGGTGGTCGGGCTCGGCTAACAAAAGCAGAAGCAATTCAGCACGATGGTTTCCCATGCGGGTCTGGGTTCAGGCTGCTTTGGCTCCGGGCCTGGCCCAGGCAGTTTCTAGTTAAGTAGAGCTGAGAGACTGACCGTTCTTATCTCAGAGGGTTGTTGGAAGGATTAGATGATAGAGAATATGTTAAGTGCTCAGTATAGTACCTACGAGATTATTTTGACTATTATAAGAATTCAGTCAATGTTAGCTACCCTCATTTACTAGGAAGATCCTACTAATAGGTTTGAGCCTTCTGTAGTTTATCTTTACAACTCTGTCCACACCCAATATCTCTACTTTATTGCCTTAACTATGAGATCAGAGTTCCTAGAGAATGCAAGAAACAGCAAGCTATAAACTTCTAACCAGGGACTTTCCTGGTGGTTCAGTGATTAAGACACTGTGCTTCCACTGCAGGGGGTGAGGGTTTGATCCCTGAACTAAGGGATCAGGGAACTAAGATCTCACATTTTGCGTGGTATGGCCAAAAAAATAAACTTCTGACTGATAAATAAGCAGAAATAATAGACCCAAGGAGAAAAAACACAGGCCACATGCACCAAACACGGGGTTGGGTACAGTGACTCAAGCATTAAATAGATCTGGACCCTTGATAGCCAGGGAGATATGGATAACAAAGAGGTATGCCTTCAAATTGCCAGGGGAAATTCCACACCTCCGCGAGCCTAGACAAGTGTGGAATGACATGTTCAGGAATTCAAGGCTTCAAAAAATCTGAGATTGTCTAAGGAACAGTGTGAATTATTACAGCAATTTCTCAAAAGGTGTTAAATAGCACTGAGACAAGTAAAGTTACTGAATGTGAAGGAATGGTTCACACCACACCTACATGCTGAGTGCCTGTGATGCATTGGTTAGAGAATGGACTGGATCAGGTAACCCATCAGACACATGCTGATTCCCTCTGGAGCTTACATTCTAGTGGAGAGAGAGAGTAAACAACCATAGAAGGGAAAGTGATTCAGATGAACGCTCCAGAGAAAGATGGAGAAGGATATGGCAACCCACTGCAGTGTTCTCCAGTATGCCTAGAGAATTCCATGGACAGAGGGGCCTGGTGGGCTACAGTCCATGGGGTTGCAAAGAATCAGACACAACTGAGCGACCATCACTCATTCCAGAGAAAGAACTCAGGGCCGAAAGCCTCAGTTTGGAGTATACAAGAACTGCAGCTGGTAGACGATCCGGCTAAGTGACACAATCAGATAAATCCAGAATGTTAGCCAACTGTAAGAATGTGGGCCAGAGACTTTCCTCGTGGTCCAGTGGCCAAGGGTCCATGCTCTCAGTGCAGGGGGTCTGGATTCGATCTCTGGTGGGGGAACTAGATAAAACCCAGCACAGCCAAATAAATGATCTGGAAAAAAAGTTTTTAAAAAAAGGATCACCTTGCAATGCAGGGGATACGGGTTCCATCCTTGGTCAGGGAACTAAGATACCACACTCTGCAGAGCAATTAAGCCCAGTGCATGGAAACTACCGAGCCTGCGCGTGCCGGAGCCCATGTGCCACAATTAGAGAATCAGGGTGTCTCAATAAAAGATCCTGCATGATCCAACAAAGATCTGATGCAGCCAAATAAACAAATAAATGTTAAAACAACAACAACAAAAAAAGAATACAGGCCAAAGTTGTTAAAAAACCAAAGAAGTGGGAGATTAATGTAAATTTAAAAGAGTTAACAATCACATTCAACCTATAAGCCTTGCTTGGATCCTAGGCCAAGGGAAAAAATTATAAAGTATATTCTGGGGACAAGGAAGGACTCTGGAATACAGATTGAATGTTAGATGATATTAGGGAATTATTTTTAATTTTTAATTTATTAAATTAAAAATTTTAATTTACTTAGGTATTATGAATATGTAAGAGAATGTCTGTATTCTTAGGAGATACATACTGAAATATATAGCACGCTGTGTGTGCTCAGTTGCTCAGGTGTGTTCCACTCTGTGACCTCATGGACTGTAGCCTGCCAGGCCCCTCTGCCCATGGAATTCTCCAGTCAAGAATACTGGAATGGGTTGCTATCTCCTATCCCAGGGGCTCTTCCTGAACCAGAGACCGATTCTTGCATCTCCTGCATCTCTTGCACTGGCAGGTGAATTCTTTACCACTGCACCATCCGGGAAGCCCCGAAATACACATAGAAAAGGTAAACAGGGCAAACTGTTAATACTGTGGATCTAGAGTATTTTATTGCCTATTGCTCTAATCATTAACTTTTCTAAATATATTAAAATGTCCAATAGAGAAAAACTGGATAAAAAGGGATGGAGAAGGACTCACTCAGTCGTGTCCGACTCTTTCTGACCCCATGGACTCTACAGTCCATGGAATGCTCCAGGTCAGAATACTGGAGTGGGTAGCCTTTCCCTTCTCCAGGGGATTCCCCCAACCCAGGG
Organism: Antilocapra americana; assembly: GCA_007570785.1. Taxonomy (NCBI): domain Eukaryota; kingdom Metazoa; phylum Chordata; class Mammalia; order Artiodactyla; family Antilocapridae; genus Antilocapra; species Antilocapra americana. Next base: position 3,042,540 of record ML664188.1, on the reverse strand, counting down.
ATCAAACCCAGGTCTCCAGCAATGCAGGAGGATTCTTTACCAGCTGAGTCACAAGGGAAGTCCAAGAATACTGGAGAGGATAGACCATCTCTTCTCCAGGAGATCTTCCTGATCCAGGAATTGAACCGGGGTCTCCTGCATTGCAGGCGTATTCTTTACCAACTGAGCTATCAGGGAAGCCCAATCGTTAACTTCTCTGTATATATTAAAATGTCCAGTACAGAAAACCTGGGTAAAAAGGAGGGGAGAAGGACTTCCCTGGTAGTCCAGTGGTGACAATCCACTTGCCAATGCAGGGGATTTGGGTTAAATCCGTTTCGGGACGATTCCACAGGCTGAGGGGCAACTAAGCCTTGCTCCACAACTACTGAGGGTGCACGCCTAGAGCCTGTGCTCCGCAACAAGAGAGGCACCGCAATGAGAGGCCCGTGCCCCGCAACCTGAGTGGCCCATGTTTGCCGCAACTAGAGAAAGCCTGCATGCAGCGATGAAGACCTAGCACACACACAGAAAACAAAAAAAATACTATATATGTATATATATATACATATATGTATATATGTATATATGTATATACATATACATAAATATATATATATGTAAGGAATGGAGGAGAACAAGCGTAGAGAACTTTTTGGAGGAATTTAGCTGTGAAGGGAGTCTATTAGTTTTCTAGAGCTTGCTATAAGAGATTATGACAAACTGGCTTAAAAGAACAGAAACATACTCTTGCACAGTTCTAGGGACCAGAAGTCCAAAATTAAGGAACTGGCAGAGGCCACCTCCCTGCAGAGGTTGTAGGGAAGAACCCGGTCTGTGCCCCCCACCTCCGGGGGCTCACCGCCGCCTCACTCCAGTCTCTGCCTCTGGAGTCACACTGCTTCCTCCACTTCTGCCTGTGTCTGATCTCTCTCTGTCTCTCTCTTACAAGGACACTTGTGCTGGCCTCTCGGGGTCACCCAGATTATCCAGAATAAGTTCCTCCTCTCAAGATCTTTAACTTAATCACATCCTTCACCACATAAAGTAACGTACATTTTTCTGCCACATGGACGATATTCACAGGTTCCTGGGATTAGGAAAAGAATGTATCTTTGGAGGGCCACTTTGTGCTTAGCACAGGAAGAAAGAAAATGCGACAGTATCTAGCAAGGAATGTGGGAGCAGGAAAGATTTTGTTTTTAAGATGAGAGAAATGATCGCAGGTTTACAATAACTGGTTTGAGACATTTTGCTGTACACTGCAGTAACAGTACAATAATAGTACAGATGATTTGTTCATTGTGTTAGTCACTCACACACAGGAAAATTCATAGAGAAAACAGCACAGTCATCATCAAAAAAGTCAACAAATAATAAATGCTTGGGAGGTTGTGCGGAAAAAGGAACTCTCCTATGCTGCTGGTGGGAGTGTAAATTGGTACAGCCACTATAGAGGTTTCTCAGAAAACTAAAAACAGAGTTACCACAGGATTCTGTCACTCCTCTCCTGGGCATCTATCTGGAAAAAAACTGTAATTCAAAAAGATACCTGCAGGACTTCTGTGGTGGTCCACTGGCTAAGACTCCATGGTCCCAATGCAGGGGGCCAGGGTTTGATCCCTGGTCAGGGAATGAGATCTGGCATGCTGTAATAAAGATGGAAGATCCCACATGTCTCAGTTAAGACCTGGTGCAGCCAAGTAAATAAATAAATAATTTCAAAAATATGGCAGAGAGTTTACAGATCTTTTGGAGACTGGGGAAAATTATAAAGGGATGTGTAAAAAACTTTTTTTGGTAAGGTTTACCAACATGTTGTCTATATAATTTTACTTATTTATTTATGGCTGTGCTGGGTCTTCGTTGCTGTAGGGCTTTTCTCTAGTTGTGGTGCGCAGGCTTCTCAATGTGATGGCTTCTCTTGTTGCAGAGCGCAGGCTCTAGGATGTGAGGGCTTTAGTAGATGGGGCGTGTGGGTTCAGTAATTGAGGTTCCCAGGCTCCAGAGCTCAGGCTCAATAGTTGTAACACATGCGCTTAGTTGCTCCGAGGCATGTGGGATCTTCCTGGACCAGGGATTGAACCTATGTCTCCTGAATTGGCAGGTGAATTTTTTTTACCACTGAGCATCAGGGAAACCCAGAAAACTTAACAGTTAAAAAAAAAAAGACTATTATAAACATAAATTTGTTATGAGACTTACTTATGATATGATGAAGTTTCTACCCCTTAGAAATTGTATAGACTTTGAAGTATATGGAGGAGAAAGGGTGAAGTACTCCTTTCATCCTAACTACCCATGACTGCTTTTCACCACCTCTTAGGTCCCTACTGGAGAGACCAAGTCTTGATACTGATGCTTTGACACTAGTTACTTATGGAGTCTCCTCTCTTCCCTGGGGTGACAGTGGATGGTGGATGACAAGAGGAAGACATAAAAGAAAGCCCCAAAGGATACAGGCATGGGGGAAAACGCCATCTGATTAGATGAATAATTAAAAGTCAAAATGGAAACGATAATAATAATACAAAATAATTGAGACAATTTCAAATCAAGTATGAGCAATTCAAATTTGATGTGGAGGTAAGGGGAACTTGTGGAAATAGTGATCATGGTGAAGTGATTAAAATGGTGAAATCCACTGTATCACGATTGGTCAACAGGAAAATAGTAGAATTCTATATCACCAAAACTACCATTTAATAGAAAAACCTGTAATCACTTTTTAAAATCCAGATGTATAGCAGAATTACATTGGAATTTTTTGAAAAACACAAATGCTCAGATACTACTTTTTTTTTTCCTATGCTACAGCTCCAGATATGTTTCCAATGAGCAGCCATGTTTACAAAGAGCTGGTCTATATAAGGATCTTTTATCTAGCTTGTTTCACTTCTTCTATTTCATACTGAGTGCTCCCATTTCATTTAGTTTATGTTTTCCAATTTCTCCATTTCGTCTTTTCTTTTTTTTTTGATATACTTTCTCAAGCCTTTATCAAGCATTATAGAAAAGCTCTTGTATACATATATATAAATAATATGTATAATATATATATTAGAAAACATGAATTTTTGCCTAAAAAATTTATGACACTTTGATTCCACTTGTTTGACTTAGTATAAATAGAATGCTAGATTTCTAATTAAAAATATACATATGTAACAAGCAACAAAGGTTTACTGTATAGCACAGGGAACTATAGTCAATATCTTGTAATAATCTATAATGGAAGATAATTTCAAAAATAATATATGTATAACAAATCACAAAAATAAAAGAATTCTATTTTTTGAAATTTAGCAATTTTTATCTTTTTGCCAGTTTTTCTAAAAATCCTATGGACATCTAATAACATATGAGATACAAAATTTTAAATTTATTTGTGTAGGATATAAGATTAATATAAATAGAAATCTATTATATTTAAGTTATTAATGACATCATTCAAGATGCTCCTATTATTTTTTCTGAATTTGATATTTTCAGAGAAATGTTAATATATCTCTCTATGATTATATATATTTTCTTTTCCCTTTTATTTCTTCTGATTTTTGCTTTGTTTCTTTGTTGTTAGGTGGCTAATGGTTTACGATGTCTATATTCTCTGTGAATTGTACCTTTTATCATTAAAATATTTATCTTTGTTTCATTTAAAAATAAATAACTAAATTTAAAATAGAGGAACCCATGGGATTTCCCTGGTGGTCCAGTGGTTAAGAAACTGCCTTCCAGTGCAGGGGACGGGTATTCAGTCCCTGGCCAGGGAACTAAGATCCCATATGCAGGGGGCAACTAAGCACCACGCGCCACAACGAAGGGCCCACGTGCTGCAATAAAAACCCAGCATAACCAAGAAATAAAATAAAAACACTGGAACCCAAAGTTATTTTGGATACAATCTGTAGGCTAGAGGGAAGATCAGGGAGGCTGGGCTCAGTCCAGATACACAGGGCCCAGTGAGAGCCCTGTCCCACTGCATTGTAAAATTAGCTACATGGGAGAGGAGAGTAGAGAAACAGGGAAGCAAATAACTTTAAAATCCAACAAATATAATTACTATTATGGGATGTGGCTTCTTACTTTTTCCCGTCACTTCTTTCTCATCTCAGCTCTCGTCTTTGTCGAGCTCCTCATCCTTTAGGATCCTCTATCAGACACTGATCACTCCAGCCCACATCTCCTTCCACCACCTTCATCATCTATACTCATTCTGCTATCACTGTCCATTTTTCTCACTAGACATTCTCCTACATCTCATAAACTCAATCATCTGTTAAACTAAATCTTTCTAGCCCATCCTCAATCCATTTCTCAAGCACTTCTCTACAAGCTCCTTAGAAACAGCTCTTTTCCAAGAAACCAATGTCCACTTTTCCTCTAGCTATCGACACATTAACACATCTTCCCTCTCTTCCCCAAATGTTCAACTTCCCTCTTTATCAGACTTCTTCACTTCCTTTGGTCCTGGTATCCACCTTCACTCCCAGCAGCTCTTCATTCCCATTCTTTCTTCTCTCAGGCTCAGATGCTCTCTCTCATATTTACCCCTTCAGGGTCAGTAACATTCTGCTTCACTCTAATTTCTCCTCTTTGACTTGCAATACTTCCCCTATTTGCTCCTCTTTCCTTCTTACATTCTCCATCTCCTCACTCACTTCATCTCCTTCCTCCTCTATAATTGCTTTCTCTTCCATAGAAACAGATTCATCACTATTATCATTCTCTTCTTCCAAGATATCCTCCTCCTCCGCCACCCCTTCCTCATTCTCTTCATCATTCGCCTCTACACTTTCAAAATGAATTTCCATCTCAGCATTGGTAATTTCTATCAATCTTTCATTTCCAGTCACTTCCGCCACTTTCTCAATTTGCTCTTCATTTATGCTCCCCATTCTTGAACGCTCCAACTTCTCCTCACTAGTCTCCAGCTTCTCCCTACTGGATCGCTGCTTCTCTGTACTTGACCGCCGTTTATCTCCAGTGGATCTCAATTCCTCTCCACTTGTCCCCAGATTCTCTGCCCTGGATCCCCGCCTCTCTGCCCTGGATCCCCGCCTCTCTGCCCTGGACCCCCGCCTCTCTCTCTTGGGTACTAACTTCTCTCCACTAGTTCCCAGCTTCTCTCCCCTGGATCCCCGCCTCTCTCCCCTGGATCCCCGCCTCTCTCCCCTGGATCCCCGCCTCTCTTCCCTGGACACCAGCTTCTCTCCACTCGAATTCAGCTTCTCTCCACTCAATCTCAGCTTCTCTCCACTCGATCTCAGCTCCTCTCCACTCGATCTCAGCTCCTCTCCACTCGATCTCAGCT